>JAEIIJ010018250.1:0-20448 GCA_018904815.1 Drosophila ogumai | reverse complement strand
CACTGCGTTGCAAACTTCTGACTGAAATTATAATACCCTGCAAGGGTATAAAAAACAGAATCTTTGTAAAATATTTATTGCGCCATGTCTGGGCCTACATTTTCATTATGGTGCCGCCGTCTTGTCCATATTTATTATTTTTTTGTGAGAAATTGGGACACAGCTAATGGCAAAATATTACCAAGATGTCAATGAACTGAAGTGTCTGCATGTGTTCCAGCACCAATAGGATCAATATCTGCACCCTTGTCTATCGCACCAGATTTTATTTTGTTTTATTGGGCCCAAAGTTCAATGTTCCCAAATTGTTGAAAACAAATTAGCAATTAATAAAAAATACTCCAGCATAATTATTTATAATGTTAGAGCTGAAAAAATGTGAAGAGAAAATAGTGTTCTTTGGGATTCATTGTAATAGTGTGACTAAGGTAATATTCTTTAATATAATACAGCTAATAAATAATTTATATATACTTTATATTCACTAAAACTTTATTAAAATAATTCTCAATTTAAAAAGAACATCATTTAAGGGTCTCCTTTTTGGTGAAGGTTTTTCCTCGAGGGAAATGTAGCTTATCATAATCTTTACGCCACTTGCGACACTTTTCCCAATAAACATTAAAAGTTGCCTTGGTGAATAATCTACAAAATGGACCCAAAAAATGACAGCCTTAAAGTGTATCACCGTTTGCCTCTATGTATATATATACATAACAATTGACTCTCCAGAGAGTATAAAGCCAACACTTTAGCATCAACCGAAAACTTTCTAGTGGCAGCGGCAGCGGCAGCGGTGGCAGCACATCTGATTACGTATACGTCCAGTTAGCAGCTTTGGCCAACAGCCAAAAACCGACTTTGATGCGTTTTTAAGTTGGCTCTTTGAGTGCCATTTTTTGTTAGCCCGAAAAACTTTTCCATTACCACATCAACAGGACCGTAAGCCAGCGAGAGAGCTGCTTTTGGGTCAAGTCGACATTAAAATAGTTTAGGGATTTGTATTTATGTTGATTGCATTGTCGGGCCAACTAACTGGCACTGTGCACGTGTGTATATACGTGCATGTAACCGTCTGCAGTTTTGGGATTTGTGTGGGGAAATTGAAAAGTTGTGTGTGCTGCCAGATATTCCAGAGATTTGTGCCATGTCAACGAGTGTAAAATGCAATTTCTTTTACTGCCAGAGGAAAAGAATCACAAAAAACAGAGATTGAAGGGTAACTACCGGGAAACAAAGCCTTGCCTAGAAAAGGTTATGTTTTTAACCTAAACAAAATCAATTTTAACCATAAAAAGTTTTTAAATTCACTTTTTTATTAATTATAACATTATATTATTATTGGGAAGTGTATACAAAAATCATAGACTTTCAAAGTTCAAAAGTGCCAAAGAGTCAAACTTTAAAATGACCCCCTACCAAGTGCAAATATATCCGCAAATACAAGCGAAAGAAACTCAATTCGTGCCACATGCACCTGTTTCAACTTCAAATTCACGAGATAGCTATTTTTATAGGCGTTTGCGATGTCTGTCTGGCTTTATTCTCTCTCTTTTTCCTATTCCCTTTTTGCCATATTTCTTGCCTGACCCACATTGACAATTTCTTTTTATTTGTACTTTTTTTACTGTTTATTAATATGCAGGGAGGCAAACTCCGCCCAGCTGTTGTCGTTTGTTCAACGGAAATGAAGTTATCTGACTTTTTCTGGCTTTAATTGCATGGATACAAGAGCGAAAACTACTTTAATTAAAAGGAAGCTGGCAAGGAGGCAACGAATAATTGTTTGCAAAGTGCAGCAATTAGCAATCAAAGGAATGGAGGGCTTCATACAGAAATAGGTTTTGAAAATATGTTTGTTAACAAATAAAAGTTGGAAAAGTTACCTATGGGTTTCTCTATTTTTTGAGGCAAATGATTTAAAATTCTAGAAAAATTATAATTTGATGATTTTATAGCTTGTTCATACATTTTTTCGTTTGCCCAAGCTTAATAAATAAAATAATGTAAACATAATAATGTAGACATCACTCACAAGACATAATGTTCTTTGTACCCTTTGCAGTGTGATTAATTTCCTAAATATTATGCACAGCACAAAATCCAAATATATATAAATATTTTAAAAGATACAATACATGAAAAATGCCTGGCTAATTTAAGAAACATTTCACGTAGTTTAAAAAGACTTTTTTGCGGATCCCTGACTAATTAGCCACACGAATCACGATTCTTCTCGGTGTGGTGCGGTGTGGTCCTTTCTGGAAGACAGTCATCTATCGCTCAGCTGTCTCTCCACGGCCGCCTGTTGGCCATTTATCTATATCGGAGTGGCATTATAAATACAATGACCACACTTCTTGACATGCCATGGTCAAATTTTTGTGCATTTGTCAAAGCGAAAATAAATCACAAAACGCCAAACAAACAAAACGCAACGCAAATGACAATTTTCTTTATTTTCTTTTGGTTTTGTATTATTTTCTTTTTGGTTGATTTCATTGCTTTTTTTTTTGGCAATTGCGTTGCGTGTTTGGATGCTGCTTTTGTTTTGAAAGAAAGGCCAGCAAAGCGAAGCGAGGTGTATTCTATGCACTCGAAAGCAAATGGGGAATCTGACACAGTTTTTCTCAGGCAGAAAGACGGATTCAAATGCAGAGATACCACGCCTACGAGGCAAGATTAGGCACCGATTCCGTTGACAGCATACAAAGAAGTCTCTTTACACATAAAAAAAACAAATATATATATCATAACTCTGCTAAAAAAGCAAATTATATGCAAATGCAAATTTCATGCCACATTTAAAATAGCCACTGCAATGTCTTGTAATTTATCAACGCCCGCCCGCACTTGGATATCTACACATGTCGGCAAAAAAAATAGCAGACAGTAAGTGAAAAAATTAAAAAAAAATATTTATAGCTAAATTGGAAGTGTTTTTAATAGACATGAACTATTGGGATCATAAATATATCTTGCAAGTATAGATACAAATTCTACTACTTCTACTCAATTGTCGCTAAAATTCCCAACAGATTCTAGTAGCGACCCTGTCTTAACCATGTTTAGCAAGGGACATTGATAAAGGTAGAGGTGAATTGCCAACGTTCTAAGTTCTTATATTTATATATATTTTTCATTTCAATAAATATATTTAAACTTCTTTGCTAGACTTCAATTCTATTTATTTTCTGTTAACTGTATATAGGATATATTATATGATCTATAGTACATACATAGTATAGCGGGCATGGCAGGCGTGTGACTGCTGCTAAGAAACCGACGACGATGTTGCAATGGCCACGGCGAATGCAAAATGCAGACATTTCTTGACACTTCTCTAAATAGTTTTGCGTGCGACGCGCAGCCAGAGAAAAGCCAAGGAAAATGCGAGAAAAGCGTGTCGGGGGCGGGATGCAGGGTGCGCGGATGTGAAAATGTGAGGTAAAACGCACACGGTCACTCGAGTGCCAAAATGTCCCCGCACGCCATTAAAAATGTTGCGAAAATTACACAGCAAACTGAAAGGTGTTCTAATGAGGCGTGCGCCGGACTCTTTTCCGAGATCTGTGCGTGTGTGTGTTTTTGTGGGTGGACAGAGGTGTAAACAGGGCAAAGAGGAGGGTGTAAGGAGCGCGTGTGTTGCCCGAGTGAGTTCTCTATCCGCACACACACAAAATAATCATAAAAGTTTATCCGATGTTTATGGGCTGGAAAGCAGCTAAATGGGTTTGTCCCGAAATTAATTTAAAAATGGCACTTCCCCGACTGAAAAGTTTCTTGAATAAACCTGTGAATATGTGAATATTTATGCAAGTATAGATCTACAATTTAACTTCTAAGAAATTACAATTTTTATCGTTAAGATAATTAATCGAGTTTGAATGATTTTAAAGAACCAACTACTTTATATAGAAAAAAGATAAATAATATTTAAATTAAATTAGTTTATTAATCAGGATCTACGAAATATTAAAAATAAAGGTATATTTTATTCAAATTTCAACGAACACTACTAAGAAAATATTTGTTTGCTCATCTAAATCCTGCCACGCAAAAAACCCCGTCCTTGACAAAACAAATTTCACCTGAATTACTTACAGTCAACCGACGACCCACCCTCCTCCTCCTCCTTAAGCAACAATTTTCCGTACTTAGACCAGCCATTGGCCTCGATTTTAATGCTGCAATTTTCATTGAAACGAGTTCAAAATCAAGGTCGCCGCCATCGTAGTCATAATGGTCATGCTACATCATCCCGGTCTTGGATCTTGAACTCGACCCCGGGACCCAAACGATGCCATGAATACAAATTGTTGCATTTACAATAAAAAATTCATGGGATTCCGTTTCAATAAGCGAGGCAGGCGGCACTCGTTGGCGGGCGGGCAAAATAAATGCAGCGCCGTGGCAAGGCGAATCTGTTTATTAAATAAAAGGCAATATGAAACATGAAGAACGACCTTTAGAAAGACACACCGAACGAAGAGCAAACAGAAGCACATGCTTCTTCGCATGGAAACTTCACTAAATTACCAAGAAAAATATTTTCCAATAAGCCAGAAAGAATCCAAAGAAACTGTAGAGAGATTGAGAAGAAAGGGGGTAGCAGGTAATTTGTTTATCCGGCAAAAGGAACACCTGCAGATTGCCTACTTGAAAACCCAGAGACAAGTCCCCTTTTCACTCTCCCCCTTCCATGTCTCTGTCTCGTTTAGATTTTCCCTCTGTATCTTTCGCATTTTTTCCCATTCTTCTGTCCGATTGGAATGCAGTAGTTTCCAGGGGCAACACGAAATTATTGCGCTGATTGGAGGAAAATGTGAGGAAAAGCGCCAGACTCAAAGGAGCTAATGCAAAAACGAGTACAGATAAAAATATTTCAGGAGTGATGAGTTAAGGGTTACTTAAAAAAAAAAGGAGCTTTGGTTAATATTTTTTTTAATTTTTGTGTTAGTTTAAATATATTAAATTTATAAAGGAAATTTTATATTTTGTTATATTAACTTTACAAGATATTTTTCTATTTTTTAGGCAGATATTATATCATTGTTAACTTCTAAATCATTAGTTTGAGTGTGTGATAGATCACATTTTTCTTTGTTTAATTATTATTTTTATTATTTTTAAAACATTGTTGAAACTCGGTAATCTTTGATCCTGACTTTCATATTCAAAACTCCCACTCATGTAGGCCCAATATACCCATTCTAAATTATTCGAACGCTTGCTTAGATGTATGTACAGACGAATACAGCGCACACCCACCATACACCCCACCTGTTTTTCACTACCCTCCCCCCACACACGCCCACACATTGTTTATTTGCACAAATGCGTGCGCTTTCGTTTTCCGAAATTTCCAACGAATTTCTTGGCCAGCAAATTGCAAAACGAGGTAAAACTGGACAATGTGGGATATATAGACGATGCCATACGTTGGGAGATATATGTACACCAAAAACTGCCTGTTGCTGTTGTTGTTTAGGTTTTATAATTTTTTTTTTTTTTTTGTGTGTTCTCGAACATGTGTCTGCAACATGCAAAAGTAATGCACAACTGGTACACGGGGAAAAATAGTGTTTATTTAAATTTATATAATAATATCTCATATTTCTATAAAAATATATGAGAAATATTTATATCATTAAATAAATATTTCTCATATATTTTTATAGAAACTCAACTTTTATATCTACAAACAAGATCAATACTAAAACCTTATCTAATACGTTTAAGAATCCCTTGGTTTTTCTCTCAGCAACAAGTACTTTTCCCTTAAAAACAATCTTCGATCGTTCCTCTTGGCCGTTCTCTTTTGCGTGTACATGAATTTTGACTTTGACTGGACGCTGCCATTTAATGTATGTAAACATTGCGCAAGCTAAAAACCAAAACAACAACGAGAACAACGAGAGAGAAGCGGCAGGAGTAATAAAATTTCGATATTCATACGCCCCGTTGTACGCTCGAGGAGAGAGGGTATTGCTGATTCAGACAACAACCGAAATTTTGACTACAAAAATGGGCAAAAATGCAAAATACAATCCATGTGTTGTTCGCGGCGCTTGGCTTTTTCGGAAAAAAAAAATTTTGCGGCATGTTTTTCACACATTCGCGCGCAACGCGAGGAAAAACAATTGAACACCATACCGATGCCGATGCCGGCCTGGCTGCCATGGAAATTCACATTTCAGTCCCGAAAACCATATTCATTTTCATTTCTTTCCCTCCTACGCTATATTCCATTCGATACAATATAGGGAAACGATACGATACAACCTCATGGTGATGATGATGATCATGATGATGTTGACGATGATGCAAGTGCAAATTTATTTGCCACTTTGTTTCGCTCTCCGAGTTGTAAGTAGAAAATTTTGAATTTCCTATTGGCCATAGTCTTGGTCTGGCTGGAAAAGCCTCCAAGTTGATTGATTTTTCAATTGCAAACTGAGTGCTTTCTGGTTAGTAGTTTGGGTGTACAGAGAGGGAAATTGTGTACAAGTTGAGATGGATTTTAGAGGGATTACTAGGCATTCAAATTTTTAATAAAACAACAAAAAACTTTTTTTGATAAAATAATTGGTCTGAGATCTTTGCTCTAAAAGATCTCAATAACGTTTTAAAATAAAATCTAGTTAAGCTTATGGCTTGAATTACTACTTTTCATATAATATTTTTTTTTTTATTTAACTTGTTTTTCTTACAATTTTTCCCCTGTGCACCAACCCAGTTCAATGAGCTATTGGCAGTTGAGTGAGAGACCTGCCTGACTGATTCCCCAAAATGCTTCAGTAGAACGAACAAATGAAAAATTCAAAAATTCTTCCCCCCTTTCTTGAATTCACAGTTCAGCACGATCTGTGCAAGGCTCCCGCCCAAGAGGCAATCGAATGAGAGATGTCAGGAATGCCCCAGCCGAGGTGCGATGATGCCTGGAAATAGCCCCGGCGACACTCATTTTAAAGTGTTTAAGAGCGTTGCTCATACACAACTGAACACACACACAGAATGACAACAACACAACACCTTGTGCCCTACTCAGCACTAAAAATTACATGGGAAATGGTCGTAAAAACAACGAGGGAAAAGAAAAACCCGCCAGGAAAAAAATTGGAAAGGGACAGGCGTCTGTCTCGTTCTTGATTTTCATTAAATTTGTTGATTTTATTGTTGCTTCTGCTGTTTTTGTTGTTGTTGTCGCACGGCAGCTAATTTTGCCGAGCCCGTCCGGGTCTCATTTTTCATGTAAATAAAAAAGCCATAAACGAAAAAATCAAAATGAGAAGCTGCAGTTTTTATTCCACAACGCCTAATCACAGCCATCAAAATTACTATATATATCAAAGGAATAAAAATATATGCGCGGAATATATTGAAAGAGTGTCAAGGCTTGGAAAATTTTACGTTCCGATAGCCACAAGAAATGGAATTTTTTCTCACTCTTTTTACATATATTTTGTTATTTGTAAACAAGATTGCATTGTTGTAAACAAGTCGTCGGTGTGAATATGGCCAAGATGATTTGGCTTAACGCACGCTCTCATGTTTTTGTAGCTTGTTTTTTTTTTTTTTTTGGTTTGATTAATTCTTGGTATTAGAATAATTTATTTATTTTTAAATGCTTTTGGTAAATTAGTTTATTTGTCGAAGCTTGGAAAGATTTGCTGTTATTTTGTTGAATAGAAAAGATTAAAGGGGTTTGGATGATAAAAGACTAAAGTGTTGTGAGAGTTTTAGAAATTTTTTTAAAGTTTATCTAATTAAAACATGAAAACTTTTCTTGGATATTTAGGTTACCCTTAAATCCTTATTCACCAAATAAAAATATTTGTATTATGTAAAGGAATATATTTAAGGCCTTAGCTTCCCTAGGTTTTAAAAGGTGAACTGTTACGACAGATCCCTTTCCTATATGCAATGCATATTTGTGTTGTGTTTTCTATATCAAATATTTTCCGCATGATTTTCTGGTTCTCTGGCTGCGTTTTCTATGGGAGGTTCGCCCACGCTTTGTTTAACTTTGGCATATATGCTCTGGGTTCCTTTCGCTCTACATTATATATTCATACAATGTCTGCATTTGTTGACAACATTTTACATTGCTTTATTTTTAACAGCTCGTTAGCCAAAGGCGGAGAAGGGCTGCGGGTGGTTGGATTCTTTTTTTTTTATTGGGTGGGCCGAAAAAGCGGGCGATGGGTGGTGGGATGTGGTCTGGTCAGTTTGACATTGAGCGCGTGCCAAGCAAAAACGCACAGCCAAAATTCGAGGGAGAGACACAAAAAAACAGAGCACAACCTCCCCTCATTAGGGACAGCACTTCTGTTTAATTAACGTAAATTAACTAAATTTAAGTCCTAGGATTTTATGTTTATTAAATATAACCCAGAACTAGCCGAGTAGTTTCTTTATTTTTGGTAAAAGCATTGATCATGCGATTATTTATAGTTCAAAACCAATAAAAACTCTTAAACCAAAGAAGAAAATTTATTGGATATGGAAAACTTGTGATATATGTATATAATTTTAGCTTTCATATTTCCATAGGACTTAATTAAGTGCTTATGGCTTCAGAGACATAAAAATTAGATTATTGAAAAAAAAAAAAAGAGATAAAATGAAAAACTAAGTTTTAAGATTTTCACAAGAAAAAATTAGAATCAATATTTAAGTAGCTATAATAGTTTCAGTCAGTTTTTTAGCTATAATATAATATATATAAGCATAAAAATTGTTATAAAAAATATTTAAAAAAACCTCTAATGAAACATACCATTCTCTTTAGGCTTTTTTACCAAATCAAATACGTATAATTAAAATTAAAATCCTCTTTGAACATTAATTTAGTTTTTCCTTTCCAAAACAAAAATATTTTGACATTTCCGGTCACAATTTTAATTTTGTCAAAATCCCTGTGAAAATTAATTTTCAAAAAAAAAAGCATAGAAGATTTCTTTTCCCAGCTAATTTCGAGGCCTATTTTGCAGCCGGTGGCGTTGGCTGTCATGATGATTTCCACCGAAAAATATGTTAAGTAGACGCGTCAGCGGTTTTTTTTTTCTAGTACAAGCAGGAAAAACTAAGTGCCCAGCAATTGCTGCCCAGAGCACAACAGCACAGCATCAAAATTTAAAACAAACAAATGGAGCGGCAGGAAAAAAAAACTGAGCACTGAACACTGAAAACTGAAAGCCAAAGAAGCAAAGTCAGTCAAGTGCTGGGGGGAAAGAGGGAAAATCGGGGGAAATTGCGCATAAATCTTTCAATTGTGTTTGGATTTTGGGCCGAAGTTAATAGCCGGTGGATCGAGCCCAATGGCGGTGGGAATCGGTTAACGAACCCGCCCTGAATCAGAAACGAAATCTGAATCGCCGATGCACTTTTCAGGCCTTTGTTTATATGGTTAAATAGAGGATCTAGGCAACTTTTTTTTTTACTACTGTAAACTTCGTATTAGTTAAGATATTTTGTAAATTTTCTTTAAAGATTTGTATTTATTAAATACCAATCATTAAATAAAATAAATAACAATTGTTTAATAGAAACATTATCAAAAGAACTTTTTGGCATATGCCTAAACATCAATTATTTAAATTAAAAGTGATCTCTTATTTGCATTATTTCCCATTATTATAGTTTATAATAAATTTACAACTTAAGCCGAGTTAAAGAAATGCACTTTTCCCGCTCTGTTATAAGGTTTTTACTATTTAGGTTGTATGAATAGATGGATGTAAGATCTAGGCATACCCTCACAATGTTTGCAACATTTTGCTGGTGGCTCATCGCTGGCGGAATCGGCAATGACCGGCATGGTCCCGAGCCCGAACCACTGACCACTGGGTACTGGTGGTTGCCGCGAGTGGATTTTGATTCGGATTCCAGGGGGGCCGGAGCTGCTTAGAGAGGCATCTCAATAAAGCACCACGACTTGGACGCACTTGACACTCGCGACGTTGTTAAAGGATACCAAAAACACCACACAGCCACCTGCTCATAGAAATCCGTGTTCTCTCTCGTTTTCGGTTTTTGTTATCTCGTTTTAACAATGGAATGTTGGCATTTTCGTGACACTTCTTAGTCTAACACGTTTCTTTCTTTATTTTATTTTTTGATTAATTTCAAAACAGAGAAGGATCGAGATCGATCTGATTAGATCCGATCGCCGTACGTTATAGTCCGCTACTACTGATGTTGTGGTAATGGCTCTCGGTTCTGCTGTCTGTCGTCTGTGTGGGACGTCACGCCAGGCTATTTCTAGTCTTTTTCGGCTTTCACATTGCGCTTTTCCGTGGAAATCGCCTGAGTTCGTTCGAGAGACGTTCAAACGTGAAACCTCCGCAGAGACCACTGAGTAGATATTCCGGGCGCGCACGCCGTTCTGCTCCCATTTCGAATAACCGAACTGGCGATTTTCGAAACGAAAATGAAAATCTTTCGGGTCCTCTCGCCACTGTTAGATAATTTGACTTTTTCACCAGTTTTCCTCAATGAAACAATGAACTTTCACATTTCCTACACGAAAATGCGTCCGCTCTTTCACTCTCAGCGTTTCGAAAACGCTTTTTCGAAAATAGAATTACGCGACGACCGAGATCCACTCTGTGTCTCTCTCTGTGCGATCGGCGCACGGCTCTTAATTTCGAAAAGTTTTTAAAAGTTTTCTTTTTCGCCCGTGCACTCTACACCAAATTGAGAGTTTCCATTTGGTTGGGCATTTAGGATATCCCAAACGTTTTAACATCCCTACTAAGTGGGTTTTTGGGTCAAGGCATGCGCAAGTGCCCTGTACTTAGTTTAATCTTGTTCTTCAGTTTAGAAAAAATTAGCGAAGGTCTCTCAAAGGTTAAAGATGATTGGAAAAGCAGGGGAAAATAACCTTGGTTGTCATTATTTAGCAATTAATAGGATTTTAAGTGTTTTGTTTTGTTTTATTATAAATAAAAACTTTTGCATAATTTTTAAGATTTATTTTCTTTGAAATTAAGGAAACGGAAATAGAGTAAGCATTAAATGAGTAGTGACACATTTTTCCGTCACTGTAATCAATTTATCAGAATTAAATTGATTAAAAAGATAAAACAAACGCATTTAAACAAAACTTATATATTATAAGTATTTTTTATAATACTTCAAAACTTGATCAAATTTATTCGTATCTCAAGACTTTTTTAAGTTTAAATTATATTAAGACAATATAGTCCATTTCCGGTTTATTTATTATGTTTATTTATCAATTCCCTAATACTTGTTTAAATATAAATACCAATAAAGCATACATATTCAGACAGGCATTTGAATCTTACCAAAATTAATCTAATATGAATCCGATGCTTGACATTAAAGTTCAACGTATCCTAATTCAATCACAAATTCCAAAAATAAATATAGTCTAAACACTTTATATACTTTTTTATTTATGAACGACTTCCTAAAATATATTTTCCTATTTAATTTTATTTTTTTGTCCAGTCGTCGGAGACATTTCTTTTATTTCTATTTTTTCTTAGCCCCATATCAAGGAGCAACAATAAGACATGCCAAATGAAAAATGCGAAAAAATAATATTTATTATTTGGCCGACGTCCAATGAGATCTTAACTGCACAAAATCCTTTGCAAAGCATCCCCCGAGCTCCAACGACCTTGAAAAGCAACATTTTCTGAAATAACTTTCGCCCGACCGGAGCATAATTTTTTGCGCCAATAAACAAATTCACAAATTGGGCAATTGGACGTTGGGGAACCGATTCCAGATATAAAATATAATTTATGAGATGCTCGTTGAATTCTCTAAACACAAACTGCGAAATCAATTCAAATTCGATTCTGGTGGGCCGTTTGAAATATATAGAGAGAACCACCTGCATGACTAATCCCCGATCAATATTACTTTTTCGATCGATGCCGAGGCGAGGCATATAGAATCAAAGTAAAATGCAAATATAAATTTAGAACGGCGACAACTAATTTGGTTAAATTTAGCACAATTATATTTTTTATCGCAAATAGAAATATACATTTAAAAGAATAAAATAAAAGCACAAGCCGTGTATGTACTAAAAATAAGAAAATTGACTCAGCTCCTCCGACTTTTGTTGTCGTCGTTGTCGTTCTCATTCGTTTGATTCGATTTAGCGACACAGAAATTCTCGACATCGAGGAGGAGTGCAGAATTTTGTAGAAAATCATTTTTCAAATTTATGGCCAAATTGGGCGCAAGTGTTCGACGACGTCAAAAGACAACCTCCCTGTGGGTAAATTCAATGAAAATACGGGGAAATGGGCCGGCGGATTACCCAGCGTCTTTTCTTCGATTGTGTCATGGGCTGTGGGCGTGTATTTTATGACGCCTTTACGTGGGCACATCCAAGAACTATTCCCAGGCCCCCTTTGAGTACAGTGAGTATCGGAAAAATATAGGCCTTATACCATAGGCTCGACTGAACACATTCTATATTGGTAAACTTTAGCTGTTGGTTTTTATAATACTTATTGTTATTTTAAGTTAGCACGTCTTGCTGTCAGCAGAAATTACTGAGAAAGGTGCTTTAAAATTAGTTAAAAAACCACTTCAAATACCTAAAATTCTCAAGAACCAATTCAGCAATCGATTTATTCCAAAAATCCTTAATAAAATAAAAAAAAAAATAAATTAATTAAATATACATAAGTAATCATTCATAATATTATGAAAGAAAATACGACTTATGATGAACCTAACTTTTTTATAAGTACAAAGTCACTCCATATGTAACCCACTGTACATATTCCCAAATCCAGTTCTACGTTTTCTTTTGCCTTTGCGTTGCAGTCTTCAATTTTGGAAATTGTCATAAACAAAGTGAACAATTTTTCATGGGAAACTACATATTTATTGCCATTTTCATTTTCCATCTGGTGCATTTGCACAATCCCATTCCATTTTCTATTTTCCATGTTGATGTTGCAAGTGCAATGTCAGGGCCAAACAAATGCACCGAAAAAAAGGGAATTTATTCGCGAATTTTTCCGTCCGCCGGTCCACATTTATGGTGCACATGCTAGAAACATAAAAATATATATACCAATGTGTGTGTGCATTTAATTGTTGCCACTGTCAAGCACCTCGCCCAGGGTCACATTCGAATAGTTTGGCCTATGAGTTATGAGTGGGCTGACTTTTATGGCCCACTGTGCAGCCCAGTCCAGACCAGACACCCCACTGTAGAACAGAATGTCTTAATGCAGGCATTGCTTATTTATTTATTTTCTTTATTTTTTTATGCATAAATTATAAAGCGGGTAGCATAAAAAATATGGGAACGAGAAGGTACCAAGACTAACACAAATCGAGCGCGTCAGAATTTTTTTGGTGTGGGCGAAGAAAAGTTTTCAGAGGCAGAGAGGTAACGGCAACGGCGAAAAATTGAAAAACATTTTTTCACCGTGCGAAAGTTCCTTGGTGCTTTTACTTTGACGTCGTTTCATAATGACGAAACGGCGAGCATTTAGTTTTAAATCAGCTATAAACAAAGATCATCGGGAAGGCAGCGGGAAATTTCAAGATATTTTCGTGCCCCCCGATCAAGAAAGCCTGCAGTTAGTTTAAAAAGTTCAAAATTAAGTAATTTGCCGCTTTAAAGGGAAGGTAAACTATTAAAGAAAAATAAATAGTCAAACATAGTAATTGGTAAAAAAAAATTATAAAATTGGTTAGATAAATAACTTTATATCCTTAGTTGTTATTAAAAAACAAATGCATGAACAATCACCATCACTATATTTATATAATTTATATTTTATAATTTAAATCTTAAAACAAACATATTAAATCCCTACGTATATCTTATTCCTAATTTTCAAAAACCTGTCCCCAAGGAGCCCAATTAAATTTCCGAAAAAGCTTTAAAAACAACAGCCGATTTCGCTGGCTGATTTCATAATCTGCGATAATTTATGTGATTACTTAAATGAGCAATGTTAGATCGTGGAAAGATGTGGGAAAAAACTATGCCAAGAACATCTAATTGGTCCAAAACAAAAAAAAAATAACGCTGAAACATTAAATTTGTCTACACTGTCTATGAAAATTATGCCTTCATTTTTGTGGGTGGCGCAGCAACAGGTAGAGATCACACGCTTTCAGCAGGCACTGTTAGGCGACAACAAGCCACAAAATAGATAAAGAAAACTGAGAAAAAATAGGGAAATGGATGACTGACAACACGGAGCACAGCCGCTACAATAAATAAATATTCAAATCGACTAATAATGTTACAAAATACACACAAGATTTGTAAGAAAAATATAGGAAGATTAACGAATATTGAATACTCTTTTTGTTTATAGAAAGCTGAAGTGCTATATATTACAGTTATATTACAAATCTTTTGATTTCTTCGGGTTTAGTGAGAGGAGAATTATTTCTTATCAACTTTTGGATTGCAACAAAGCCTTTGCATTTATTCTTGTATCAATATCAGTACGTACGTAGACCGAAGCAAGAGCTGAAGGAAAACTAATAATTCAAAATAACTGCGGTTAGCAAGTATAAATAATAATAAAAAAAATGCAAATCCGCGATACTGACACCTTAACCATCGTAGGTACGTAAAAAAGATAACACTTGAAACTAAGTGATCTGGACACAATAAAATGGTATATAAAGAAATTAATGTATTTCTTTTCAATCGAGCAACTATAAATATTTATTCACTATTCTTTTGCTTACTCTTTTAAACACTTAATAACTTTCTCCGCGAATTTTTAATTTTTTTTAAATTTTCTTGAATATTTCAAATGTGTAGGTTCCACTGTAAACTCTACACTCAGCTCACCTTTCGGCTGTATTTAATTCACTCAATCAAGTTTATTTAATTGATTTATTTGTAAAAAATATGAACAAAGCGTAAACCTTATTGGCGTACCAAGCCAGACTCCAATTGGAAAAAGGGCGTCGCAGCAGAAAGAAGAAAATGAAACAACAAACTCGCTGAAACGCCGGCAAAACAAAGACGCGAAGCAGAAGCACAAAGCGGAGCAGCGAGAGGCGAATAAGATGGGATGGCGAGCCAGCGAAAACTTTGCGAATCCCACGATAAGTGATAAAAAATCGCACATTATTGCTAGTCGTACATACATAAATGTACATAAATGCCATTAAATAAAGGGGCTGCATGAAAAATTCGTGCAGAGCTCCAAATTGCACCGAAAATATCACATTTTAGACGGGGAGCACACGCATATTACACACACGCACCCACTCGAAGGCACACACACACACACATACAATAAAACAGCATAAAAAATAGCAAAATTACCTCAGCGCCCGTTTAGTTGTTGTTCTTATTGCTGTTGTTGTCGCCTTGCTGCTGTATTTGTAGTTGTTGCTGTTTTCTTTTTATTTGTGCCCACTGTTATTGTTGCTGCAGCTGCTGCACTTTTCGGGTTTTCCGCGACACGTGGACGGCCGACGACGCATGTAATTGTTTATTGCACATTGGAGCACCGAACGGGGGCGGAAAAAGCACTTTAAACAATTAAATGTTGTTAAAATCAACTTTTTTGTTGTATTTTATTTTCGTTCCGGCATTGGTATCGATTACTCGATTCTTTTCGTTATCGAATAGTCAATTTTTCTTCTCGAAATGGAACTAGTATTTTATGGTATTTTCGTTTTTGCCGGAAAGTTACATTACATTTTACATATTAACATTCTACATGAGACTTCGATTCCAAGCATGTAAAACTTTGTTTTGACTTGTTTTGCTTGTAAATTCAGAGTGACCAAAAAAAAAATATCACAAAATATCAAATAAAAATATCGCGACTTCGGGCAACAAAATTTCACGATAAATATATAATCTTCAACAACCCTGTTTTCGATCATTTGTTTCGCACACACGAAGTCTCTCCAAATCGGTTGAAACGGAGCCGAAGGTGCTCTCTCAAACATTTTACATCCTACATGAGAATTCTACCCCAAAAACGCGAATTCTACCCCAAGCGTGTAAATTGACATTTGCTTTGAAATTCAGAGTGACCAAGGGAAAAATATCAAAAAATATCGCAATTTGGGCTAAAAAATTTCGGTAACTGCAACCCTGTGGAGACGCCGACTGGTAAAAAAAAAAAAAAAAAACTGAAAAAAAGCAGCGGAAAATCGGCGAGGAAAAGTAAAAGTAGCATTAAAAGCGAGCCACAGGTAAACAAATCGGTCTGGCGAGGATTGGGAGACAAGCCGGGATAACCAAGAACAGTTGCAGACTCTTTGAAAACGTGTCCCAGTCCGAGAAATAAACGCGTCTGCGAACAAGATGTCGGACATCTCCAGCGAGGACCTGCGCCGCGAGATACAGTCGGTGCTAAAGGATGCCGACCTGTCCACCATCTCGGCCAAACGGGTGCGCGAGCAGGTGGAGGGCAAGCTGAACTGCTCCCTGCTGAACCGCAAGAAGGAGTTCGACAAGATCGTCATGGACGTGATCAACGAGCAGCAGGACGAGGAGGATGACGAGGACGACGACGGCAAGGATCCGGACGCCGACCCCGACGATGAGAGCGAGTCCAGCGAGGTGGAGAACAACAGCAGCAGCGAAGAGGAGGCCCAGAAGCAGAAGAAGAAGCCGGGTCCCAAGAAGCGGGGTCAGCCCATCAAGCACAAGACGGGTCCGAAGAAGAAGCGTAAGACCCTCAACGCCGACGATTCGGGCACGGAGAGCGATGCTGGCTCCGATTCCGACTACGAGGTGGTGAAGAAGCCGGCCGCTAAGAAGAAGGCCAAGTCTGGCGGAACTACTGCCAGTGGCGCCGCCAGGAAGAGCACAGGCTTCACGCGCGCCTATAACCTGTCGCCGGAACTGAGCGCCCTCATGGGCGCCCCATCCCTGCCACGTCATGAGGTGGTCAAGAAGGTCTGGGCCATCATCAAGGAGCGGGATCTGTACGATCCGAAAAACAAGCAGTTCGCCATCTGTGACGACGAGCTGATGAAGGTGATGAAGATCCGCCGCTTCCGCACCTTCGGCATGCTGAAGCACCTCAAGCCGCACTTCCTCGACTAAGGCCCCCCATCCTCTCCAGCCTACCAGCTCTCCAGATGCAAATACGCCACACACTAGCTTAGTTTCCACCGCTGTCTCTACTGAAAACAAAACGAAACAAAAACGAAAACAAAACTGTCTGGCAAACCTTCGGCTCCGCTTGGATTTGTTTGTTCCACTTTTGGTTAAGACTTAGTTGGCATGTGTTTTTAGCATTAACCATTAATTAAGACGCGTTTACACAAGCATTTTTATGTAGTCTACGACATTTTAAGTAATCTAAAAAGTTTATATCAAAAAAAAGAACGACGAAAAAACGAAGAAATTAAGAGAAAGAAAAACGAGTACAGAACAATTTGTATAATTTTTTGGTAACAAACTCTCGTGTGTAGTTTACATTTAATAAAAGTATCAAAGAGAAAACATAACAAAGTTTAAGGCAAAAATATTGATTAATAAAAAGAGAAATAGACGAGTGATGCATCTGAAATAAACTAGGGGTTCTATTAATTTGGTATTGGGGGGGGAATTTTGAGAAAGGTGCAAAAGTAAATCATACACATTGTAGGGTAGAAATATTCATCAGATTTACTACTTACTAAATTAAAAAAAAAAAAGCAAAATATACATTACACATGCTCCGAACTTGAAGCTCAAAACTCATCTATAAAACTACAAAGATTTTTGCTCAATAAAGAATCTGTTTTTTTTTATTGTTTTGCGTTTCTCACAATTTTCCATACAAACATTTTTCACTTTTTTCTCTAATATACATATTAGGTGTGTATATGCAGTGTATATATATATATAATTCTCGATCTGATATATATGCCAGCGTGTATATAATTGAATAAATGGAATTACTTTGCACTGCACTTCAATCAACACTCCTCTTCGGACGAAACGAAACGTGAAAAAGCGGGAAGCAGCATAAACGTTTAACAAATTAAGTACGTAAACAAATACGAGAGACTAAATATCGATCACTTGACATAATTAGTACAAGGCTGTCATAATTGAAAGATGTTTTTAGAAAAGTTTTTAACAGAACAATAAATCGGAATTGTACATTTTTAAATTCAGAAAATCTAAAGAAATTTGATAACCTTCAAAACCATTTAGTTTTAGCTTTTGAATTATGACAGCTTTAACAAGTTAATTTAATCCTGATATTCTATTATTCAATTGGATATTTCCTCCAGGATTAATTGAATAATTAGTCAAGCGAACGAACTATCTAAAATAAATTCAACCAGCAAAACATTTCAGGGGGTGTAAATTCTCAAGGGGCAAGATTAGTTAATAGTTAAGTAAGAGAGTCCAGGGGGGTTAGTGAACAGAGACAATACTCCTGCGGCTAAAGCGAGTTCTAAATACTAGATATCGAAGACGTTGTTAAATGCTAACAAAAAAGCAACCAAGAATTCTGCTCGAGCTAAACTAAGCGATACAATGGTAATAGTAACTTTGTGTTCTCCTTCTTCTTATCATTTTGTGTGTTCCGTGTGTGTGTGTGTGTGTGTCAACAATTGTTTAAATAGTTTTACTTCTTCGCAAAGACAATACTTTCGTTGGCGTTGTTTGTTGTTGTTGTTGTTGTTTCTTCCCATAATTGCTGGTGTGTTATTGTCCGCATCTGCGCCTCTTGCTCTCCCTTTTAGTAACGATAGTAGTTGGGCTTGAAAGGACCGGCCTTGTTGAGACCCATATACTTGGCCTGCTCGTCACTCAGCTCCGTGAGATGAGCATCGAAGGTGGGCAGGTGCAGGCTGGCCACATACTCGTCCATCTTCTTGGGCAGCAAGTAGACGTCCGACTTGTAGCGACCGGGCGGGGCATTGAAGAGTTCAATTAGGGCCAACGCCTGGGTGGCCGATGTGATGGACACGGCAAACGAGGGGATGCTGGAGCAGCTCAGGTTCACAAGCCTGCCCTCGGCCAGGAGGATAATGTACTTGCCCTCGGGCCAAATGATGTGGTCCACCTGGGAGCGCACCTTCTCCCAGGTCAAGTCCGGTGTGCGCAGACCGTTCACATCGATCTCCGTGTTGGAGTGACCCATATTGCAAACGATGCAGCCACTCTTCATCTTGTCCATGTGCTCGCGCACCACCACATTCTTGTTGCCCGTCGCCGTCACAACGATGTCCACGTTGCGGATCACCTCGTTCAGCTTCACCACCCGGAAGCCGTCCATGCTGGCCTGCAGGGCGCAGATAGGATCGATCTCGGTGATGTAGACAATGCAGCCCTAAACAAATTCGGTTTTTTTATATAGCTAATTTGATGGGATTCCATTTATTTCTCACCTGTCCCTTAAGGGCCTGAGCACAGCCCTTGCCCACATCGCCATAACCGCAGACGACGACCTGCTTGCCGCCAAACATCACGTCCGTGGAGCGCTTCAAGCTGTCCAGAATGGACTCCTTGCAACTGTACAGGTTGTCGAACTTGGTCTTGGTCACCGAATCATTGACATTCATTGCCGGCACCGTCAGCTTGCCGGCCTTTGACAGCTGATAGAGTCTGTGGACTCCGGTGACGCTCTCCTCCACAATGCCCTTCACCAGCTTGAACATGGTTGGGTACTTCTTCAGCATCAAGTGCGTAGCATCGCCGCCGTCGTCCAGTATCATGTTGGGTTGCCAGTTTTCGGCATTTACGCAGCGATCGATGCACCACCAAAAGTCCTCCTCCGTTTCGCCGCGCCAGGCAAAGATTGGGATTCCGGATTCGGCCAAAGCGGCGGCCACTTCATTCTGGAAATAGGGTTTTATCATACAATTTTTAGATTTTATTTGGGAATTCGAAGTTTCTTGTAATTATATTTTTTCATTTTTTTTTTATTTCTTAATTTTTTACGTACTATAGTAACTTTATCTATCATTCAGCCAGTTTCCACTGAATTATTTCTTTTAAGTGCCTAAGTAATATGCATACATTAATTTATCGTTCTAAAACATTTTTAAACCCGTGATTAAGGTTGCTTTCTGACGCACAATTTATTTTTTAGCAACCTAAATCAATTTCTCATTGCCTTGAAGGTCATAATTAAATTTAGAACTATTATTGCTGAATACAAATTGATCTGAATGTTCTAAGACTCTAAAAGCTATATAATCCAGGGTAATATGGGGCTTTTATGGGGTTGATGGGGTATATAGGGTTCGGTAATACTATTAAAGTGGATTATTAATACCTACAATTCGTACTTTAAAATCATAATATTAAAAGTAAAATTTAAGAGAACGATTTTTCCACAAAATCGAGCTCTTTTCGATTTATTTATTGATGAATCTGAAAGTTTTCAAGCTATATAAACGTATTCATCTAAATTCTATTAAAAACAAGAAAGTAAGCTAACTTCGGCACGCCGAAATTTGTATACCCTTGCAGATTGGTTTTGATGTTTATAT
>JAEIIJ010018248.1:0-19559 GCA_018904815.1 Drosophila ogumai | reverse complement strand
GCCACAATAGCCATGCTCTACTGCTTCCATTGCTGGCATCCAAAGCCTACCGTCTAAGCCTCCGAGGCTTAATGTCTACAATGATGCAGAGAAAGAAAATTGATCACCTTAAACTAAATATTTTATTAAAAAGATTTTAATTTCAATTTTTACTGATAAATTAAAGGAGTTTTTTTTATTAATTATTGATAAAGACCTCTTTTAAAATCAATTTTCAATCATAATATCTAAAAAAAGATCAAATATCTTCTTCTCTTACATTAAAAAATATTTAATTAATTCCCAAACCCCCCAAATATTTCTCTCTGTGTCTTAAAAAGCTGCGTGGTTTCCCTCTTAGTAAGTGTGTGTTTTGTGCTCGAACCATGTGGGTGTTGGCCAACTGCATTTGCTCTTGTTTAACCTTCTCCCAGATGAAGGAGCAACACCAAGCACCGCCAGGCAGCCAGCTGTTGGCCATTTGCCAGGCGCCCAGCGGATTCCGCTTGGCCAAAAGACAATGCACTAAATTGTATGGGAGCTCTTGTGTTCTTCCCAAAAAAAACATGGTCTCCCAAAGCCCAAAGCCCACCCATCCCGAACCCATTCCTTTCCGCCTGACAGCTACTTATGCAATTTCTGCCCACGGCAAGTATGGTGTGTGCTTTATTGAAAAATCATTTTACCTTAGATTTCCCGACATGGCCAATTGGGTGCACACACTCCACACACACATGAAGGCGATACCCGCAGTTAGACAGAAGCGCTAGCCATAAAACCGAGCTTCAGCAAATTAAATTTTACGCAACGGCCACAGAAGTGGAAACATTTTGTGTGTTTTGCGAGGGTTTTTATTTTCAATTTACCAGTTGGACAGTGGTCTCAATTTCGTGGCAGGAAAAAAAGAAGGAACTAGAAAAAGTTACTGAAAACATGGCTCAGTGGCTGCACAGGGAGAAAACATGTATGAAATTTAGAGATACAAATATAAGATATTCCTTTGGTTTATACATTTATTTTTCTGATGAAGATTTTTTAAAAATGATAATATTAGATTTGCCCAATCTTCAAAACTAAAAGCAGTCATAAAATGAATTAAAAGGTCTTCCGGGTAGCTTCATTATAATTATTATATTTTAAAATATAGATTTAAAATGCCTATTCAAATTTAAACAAATTATAGACTAGATATTTCCAGTGTTGAGTCACAAATCTTAATCTAATACATTAAAAAATGCCAAATTTTTACGTGGGAATTTTAGGTGCAAGATATTTGTTACAGTTCACCAAATAATATCAGCAGTTAAAAAGGACAACTGTTCCTGCGGATAATTTTTATATTTCCTTGATGACATTAATAAAGTTTACTTTTCTCAAAACAGTTTTTTTTACTTAAACTTAGAAGTCTTTTTTTCTGTGTAGCCGCCTAAGTAACCGACTAAATTAATGGACCCTCCATCAGTACCAAACTTTCAAGTTCGATGCGGTCTGCTATTGACAGTTTTCGCTGCTTAAGTGCTCCCGACCACGGTGCAATTGCGGATCCGAATCCGAATGCAATTGCCATTAGGCGCCCCTAACCGCACCGCACCACGCCCACAGCCACGCCCCCGCTTAATGATGCTTGATTTAATTAATGCGGCATTACCTTACATGGCCAAGTCCCCTTTGGGGCCTCCCGGGTACCCTTGGTGACTGGGACTGGGATTGGAAATCGCAACGGCCGGATGGCAATTGGAAATTGTGAGCGGCTGCCGCGGAGAAGGAATCGGCGGGTGGCAGGATGAACCACATTGCCATTTGCTGATGATGATAATTTATTGCCCCGAAGGGCTTACCAGGTCCCGCTCCGCTCCGTTCCTCTGACTCCTCTGCCTCTATATATGTATGTGGGAAGCTCCTTGGAGGAAACGATTTCCGTTTTCGGGCTGGCCCCCCGGGCGTGGGCAAATATTTGCCATGGCTTTCTATTTCCCCAGCCTGGCCAAACAAATTGTTTACAATATTTATTGTTTGTTCGATGTTCTGCGGCCGTTGACAATGATGAAATGGCAACTTGGTCGCCAGATGGAGGATGGCGGAGGGATCCGGAGGAAGACCCGCCCAGTCGGGAAATCAGGGCTAAGAGAAAAGTGACCAGAAGGCAGAGGGACAGGACACTCACTCTCTCACTCTGTCTGGGCAATCGGACGGCGTCAATGCTCATTTCCGTCGACATATTTTCATTTCCTTTCGACTTTTTGCGGGGCAGGCTTCGCTGACTGTTTGTCCAAGGATTACCAGCAGCTGGCATTGGCACTCCTTCCGCTCCTTCGGCTCGTCCTTCGTCCCTCGTCCCAAGCCGCGTAAAATGTAATTCATTAAACTTTATTGTCCAACGTTTTCCACTCGCTCTCTTTCGCTGACCTCGCTTTGAGTTCGACTTCAGTTTAATTTGTTTTTTGGCGGCAGGAAAACCTCATTTATGGCCCATGTACACACAAAACTTCTTGCAAAAAAAAGTGAAATTTTACAAAATAAAAATAAAACAAAAACAAACGAACCAGCGAACGAACGGAACGCCGCCAAAATCATAATTAAAATTTTCAATAAAATCTCCGTGAGCAAACAGAACCGCATTCGCTCTGCTTGCTAATTATAAATTATAATTTTCCAGATCCTTTGTTGCCGAAAATTAATCTTAATGAAATTATTCAAACAAAACTTTTGTGCAATCGCTGGGACTGGCTTTGGGGTTCGGGCTTGGGTCTCCCTTTCCCGCCCGACGGCAATTAATTTCGCTCAACATTCATGGACAAACGGAGGCACGTTTCGATAATGAAAGCCGCAAACGGCCACGCCCCCTCCTAAGGGGTCCCTCTGGCACGCCCCCCACTAATTGTGCTAACAACTTGATTCCAGCTGAGCAACTTTCCCCACTCGACGACGAGCGGGAGTCGCCCTCAAAAATGGCCTACACCACATAAAAGTCTCCTTCTCGCCTTGTTTTGCCTGCAAAAAAGTTCAGTTTCGAGTGTGTGAATGTGTATGTGTGTGAGAATGCCCCAAAATGTATGCTATCTAATTGTTAAAGCATCAAGCAAATGCCACAAATTTGAATGAGCTGTGCTCTCCTGCTCCTCGCTTTCCCGATGAAAATCAGACACGGGCCCCTCTCCTACTGCAGTTTCATAAATTTGAATTTCAAATTTAATACACACACGCATGGATCTGAGGCGGAAAATGGCCTCAGATACGACTCCCAGATACCTTAAATTAGAATTTAAAAAACAAATGTGGTTTGGGGGTATACCTTCAGGTTCCATGAATCCCAGATATTCCGCCTGACAGCCTGACAGGTGGAATAATATCTCAGGCAGCCTGTTGCTGACAACCAAGGTAAATGCAAACTGAGTGTGGGAAAAGGTTCGAGAGGGAAGATATATATCTTAAGAAAATTATATCAAAATAGCTAGGGTATGGTTAGGTGAGATACAAGATTTATTTAACTGTCTAATTGTCAGACAAAATTATTAATTTAAAGACAAGTCAAGGGGCTTTCAAATGGAGAAAAGGAGTCTCTGCAGATGAATTCTCCATTATAATTAATCATTAATTTGCCAATAAAATTTACATTTTCTTTTAAGATTTAGAAAGAGGTATCACAAGATATTTAACTAAATAAAAACTCCAAGTATAATTACCAAAATTAGAAATATATTTTCAAGAATTTTTATTATTAATTTCTCAATATTTTTAAAGATAGCTCTCAGGAAATGGACAGGCCTAGCATACCCTCACTCCCCACTTTAATTACACAGTATGTTGCAAAGCAAAGTTTTCTCTCGATGCTGGGAAAGTTGAAAACTTCTATCCCTATGCAAATTGATTTGTGTCGTGTGTTTCTGCTACAATCTCCAATTCCCGCCGCCACCTTGTGCGTGTGGGCGCTGTGTCCTTGCTAGTCATATGTATTTATTTGATTAAGGTCCTGTACGGCTGGCATTTGGAGTTTACATTGTAAACTCGGAGCCAACACAGAACTATTAACGAGACATAGTCGGGGATAAATTAATTAAAATGTCAACGTGAATTTATCTTTCGCACAAGTTGACAAAAGTTTCATTTTCCCAAAGGACGAGGGATATCTTAAGAACGCCGAGCAGGCATAATTTAAGCCCAAAGCCGCCGCAAAAAGCCAAGGGCGGGATCTATGAATTTTTTATGAGCCCAGGAGGGAAGACATAAAAATTAAAATAAATGCTGTGCGGGATTTTTATGCGAAACTGAGTATACATATGCATATTTCCACCTTGTATTTACTTTTTTCCCTGGCTTTTTTTTCTATTTAAACAGGTAACGAGAGAAGGCAACGAAAAGAGGAGGAGGAGGAGGCCCAATCAGCAATCGGACACTGCGGCTAATTAAAGTTTAACATTCCGACGAAGCCCATTAATTGCAAGTGACACCTTCGGACAGCGGCTGCCACACCGCACTCGCCCCGGGGTGTATTTGCGTTTCATTTATCTTTCTGATTTGATTTCAATTAAGTTCCGATACAAATAGTATAAATCGAAGGACATGCTTTCGCTGCCATATATCCTATATACAAATATGCAATCTACACTCCTCTGAACACACAGACACTCCCTGGACATTATGCAAACTCAAATGGGGCGCGTGACGAAATAAATAAATTAATTGCGAATTGAGGCGGCGGAAATTCAATTGCTGGCTGGAAAATCTGAAACATTTTCAGTGATTATTATCAGTAAATATGATGCCACACATGCAGAAACAATGAAAAACAATTGTGCCAATTTCATATTCATATTGGAATGAATTGCAAACCAAATAACAAAAACGAAAACGAACAGCAAGGGGGATTATTTAGCCCGTAATCTGACAAACGAAACAAAATAAAACAAAATGGAGCCGAAAACTATTTGCAAATTCAATAAAATATTTATCTCTATGTAAAGGTTCGGTGTTGGTAGCGCTTAAGTATTTAAGAATTTTCGTGTGATGCTTTTCATTCGTTCGATTGATTTCAAATCAAAAAGAAACATTGGAAATATATACATATATGTATTTGTGTTGGAAAATCAACTCGGGGGCAATGTCTTTCTGGGTCAGGGGTCGCCGTTGTGACGGGTCGTGTGTGTGCAAGCCACACAAGCCAACGGCCATTAGCTTCAATTAGCAGCTAACAACTGAGTGACGGCCAGAATCCGGAGATAACAGCCAGCCTACCCGCCGACGCCACAGATATAAAGTGCAATCTCGGCGAGATAACTGGGTCTGCACAATCTGTAATTCGGCCATTTGGTAAGTG
Source organism: Drosophila ogumai (assembly GCA_018904815.1). Classification (NCBI taxonomy): domain Eukaryota; kingdom Metazoa; phylum Arthropoda; class Insecta; order Diptera; family Drosophilidae; genus Drosophila; species Drosophila ogumai. The sequence continues at coordinate 14,266 of JAEIIJ010018248.1, read as the reverse complement.
GCTCCCAGTTGGCCCAGTTCGCATTGCGCCGCCATCGAAAAATTACGAATTGCAAGGGATATCGCTGCGGCCGGAGAGACAAAGGCGCCAACGAAAAGGCCATCAGCACATTGCCAGCTTAAAATGTAATCAAAGTTTGGGCCACAGACCTCGTATCTTATCGGATTGACATGTGCCCAAGGCTTTAGAGTGAATCACGGTGGCCAATTTTGGACAAAACAACGCATCCAGCCAAGGAATGGATAATCTCGGGACCGTACTCCTGGTGCTCTGCGTCCTCAGCTTCCTGCTCTTCCTGCTGCGAGTGAGTGCTCCCAGACCCAGCTTACTCCAAACCAAACTATCAGACCTTGCCTTACAGGTGCTGCTGATTACCTGCCGCTCCTACGCGACGTCGCAGCGCCTCAAGGAGGAGCCAGGTGAGTCAGGTGAGCGGGGGTAAAAGGAGGGCCTCTCATCCCGATGAGAGCAAACATAAATATTTGCCCTAGTTGGGCCACTGAACTCGTTCTTGGGACGCAAAAGAGAACGAGAGCCGTTCTTTGGTCGCCATAAATCATGGACGACATTAATATGTATTTATGTGTGTGTGCCCTGATATATATCTATTTGCGAACATTTATCATATCGCCGCCGCCTCATTAGATAAATTGCGAATGCGAACGCTAACAAAAAAGCAAAGCCCTGGCTCGGCACTGGTTTTGTCACCTTATCAGCTAATGATTACAAAGCAAATATGTGTCTTTTTTGGTGTCTGACCCACGCCCCGATGAGGGCCATCAATGCGGTGGCCAGTAGCTCGGGTTAGTTGGGTTCGACGGTTCGCCAAAGTCGAAGCAGTTTCACCTTTTTGTTTTTCTTTAGACCGAAAATCTGAATCATAATTTTGAGTGGAAAAATCCCCAGAATAAAATCCCTTGACATGGCACCTGCCACAAACGCAACGACGGGCAGTGTGGCTTGGAATACAACGACCACTGCAGCATGGAATAACACGACCCCTGCAGCTTGGAATTTCACGACCACCACTCCCTACCCCGTCTTCCTTCCAGATGAAGGGGGATACTACTATTGGTCCTGGTACTCGGGCTATGTCCTCTATGTTCTGCTGATCCTCGTGTTTATCGTTGCCTTGCCCATGGCTGCTGTCGTGGTAAGCCCATACCGGAAACCGGAAACGTCCTTCGTTCGCTAATGATTTCACCATTCGTTCTCAACCACAAAGGCCGCCAAACGCAAGCGAGAGGCAGCTGCCAGGAGTCTCGCCCTGCAGAGACAACGAGGTAATTTCCCCTTTTCTAAGACTCGTCAAGAGTTTTGTACTTTTAATTGAGGGACCAGACCGCATCTAGACTAAATAACCTGCTTGAGGGCTTCGAGGAAACCGAAGTTAATCAGTCCCAAGTAGAGGTAGTAGCAGTTGAGCTTGAACAGTTCCCAGCGCTCGCGCAACCGCAGCCACAGGATCCGAGAGGAACTGGTGGCGGACTGTTGGGCTCGTTGCTCGGCGTAAGAGGATTGCACACAGCACTTGGACATGACCCAAAAGGCCGTCATCCGGTTTTGGGTCCGCAGCGTTGACTCGATGCCGCGAATCAAGTCGTTTGTCTTCAGAATGAGCAGCATTTGGCGGTCCACCTGCTCGAGGACGTCCGAAATGTGCGGCAGCACCAGTGAAGTGTTGTTCTGCAGTGTGTTTTTCTGCAAAATTGAAGTTTATAATTGAGAAAAACTTTGCTCAAGAGGGAAAAGTATGTGACGCACCTCTTCTTTGGAATATTTGACTTTGGTGAGGCCCTGCATAACCGTCTCCCACGGCCGACCCGTCACCATGCATGCAAACAGACCGTAGAGGTCGCCCTGAAAGTGCCAAAGAAGCGAGTTAAAGAACTTTCTTTAAGGTTCATATATTCCTAGACATACCTTAATGCCCAGCTGCTCGCTGTGCAGCCGCATGGCCTTACGGTCCACGTTCAAGATACTCAGCCAGAGATTGGAGTAATCGTAACGAAACTTGTCCGTCAGATTGGCATAAAGTCCGTGATCCAGTAGGACAATCTCCAAGCTGTCCTTTGGCGTGCGTCGCACCAGGATGTTGCCCGGATGCGGATCGCTGTGCACAAAGCCGGTGCGGAAGATCATCTCAGAGTACAGCTGACCAATGCGATTGGCCACCGCAAAGGTGTCGATTTTGTTCGCCCGGATGTAGTCCAGGTCCGTGACATGGCCCCCCTCCAGATACTCCATGACTAGAACACGTGAGGAGCTGAATTTCCAATAGATCTTGGGCACCCTTAGCCAGGTGTACTTCTCGAACTGTTTGGCCACCTTCTCCGCGTTGCGTCCCTCGTTGAGAAAGTCCAGTTCGATGGGCAGGTTCTTCTTGGACTCCTCCACCAGCCAGTGGATCTTGAAGTCGGGAAATATCCGAGCCAGCACATTGACAGCCAGTTCCATGGTCTTCATGTCCACGCGGGAGTTGCCCTTGACGTAGGGATGTTGGACTTTGACGGCCACCACCTCGCCGCTCTTGAGCCGCGCCTTGTGCACCTGGGCGAGGGAGGCGGTGCCCAGGGGCTCCCGCTCAAAGCTCTCGAAGATGTCCTCGGGATTGCAGCGCAAATCCTGACGAATCACTTTATACAGATCCTCGATGGGGTTCTGCGGCGCATCCGAGTGCAGGATCTTCATTGTCTGCACAAACTCCTTGGGCAGCAGGTACTCCAAGGCGCCGATGTGCTGGCCCACCTTGATGTAGACACCCTTGTTGGTGCAGATCAGCTCGAGCAGCTTCTCCGCCGCGATCTTGTGGACGCGACTCTTCTCCGCCTTGTACTCCTGCGTTGTCTTGTCCCATTCCCTGTAGTAGAGTTCCCGCTTGTAGGTGAGTGCCACGTCCACGACGGCGGCGGCGGACCGCGAGAGCCGCACAATGCCCAGGGAGTTGGGATCGTAGTCATTCGTATGGAGGCTCCAGCCAGCGGAGGCGACACCGGCGCCCAAGACGCCGTAGCCCAGAAGGCGTCGCAGCATCTCCTCCGGCTGCAAAAACAAAGAGTGTTCCACCGATTAGTCACTCACTCAAGCGGGCAAAATCAACAGGTGTCAATGCCAATTAACTCTTTGAGGCTTTCACCTTCGATTATTGCGCGAAGTTTCCCCCTAACTTTTGATCTTTGAACTTTGCCTTGGCAACTGAGTTTGGCTTCTTTTTTAGCCAGATCGAAGCAACTAAACCTGTTGCACATTCCCAATCGTTTTCATTCACATTTTCCCCATCGATGAGCCCCCCATGCAGCTCAACTTTCACCTCGACTTTGGGCCCGCGCCGCCATTATGTAAACACTGAATGAAGGTGAGGCGCTGGCTCACCTGCAGTACCTGCCAGTAGTTTCACTTACTCGATTCCGTGCGCTGAACGTTGGCGCCGCGTGTTGGACGGCGCGTAGGTGCGGTAATAAACAAAGTCTGTGATTAAATTCAAGCGCACTTTAGCTTTCTGCTGCCAGCTGTTCGGCTGACGTCACAAGAGACCCCGTCAGCTGGCCTTAAGAGCGATGTTGGCGATTAACGATAACAATGTAATCGCTCAACAGAGCAAAGTTCGCGGGTTTGTTAATTTGAAAATGATTTTGCATTTTGGGTTACATTTGTTATTCATCCAATCTAATCGCTATTCAAAATTAAAACTGAAAATGCTTTTCCACAGCCCGTCGCCAAATGGAGATCAATGTGACGAGCAACTGCACCAGTGGCTCCGGCGGAGTCAGCAACGTGTGCCTGAATACCCAGGACGAGATCAGTGTGCTGCCCAAGACCTTGGATCTTCCGCCCAGCTACGATGAGGCAGCTTTCAGCGAACAAAAGCAGGGCAGCACCCTGACCATAGCCACCACCTTGGAGGCCAGCAACCCAAATTTGGCGGTCGGCATCAACGAGCCGCCGCCAGTCTATGAGGCAAACATGGCCAGTAGCACAACCACGACCACCACCACCACCACGTTCTTGGTCAACGGCCATCCACCGGTGATGTAACTCAGTATAGCGAGTCGGAGGAATATTACAAAAATATTTAATTTATCCATTAAGAAAAAGTGTACAGTTCTGTTTACGTATGTATTTAAACTTTGCGCCCAAGAGAACCGATTGAGGAGCTCAGGACCAACTTAAAAACTTCTTCAAAATACTAAATAAAAAATTAACCGAACCATTCTGAGGTTCTGGAAGCAAGGATACATTTTTCGTTTAGAAAAGGATTATGCTTAAGTAGAAGATAATGAGAATCGACTCAGAGGTGCAGGATTTGATCGAGAGAAGGTCCCCTGCGTCCATAGGGATCCTTGGGCAGCATGAATTTGTTATCGCACCAAGTGTATCCAATTACACGAGTCTCCACGATCATTTTGAAAGCAGGACTCTCGTCAATTATGTCTCGATAATTGTCGTTGGAGACCACGGCCGCATTCATCTCGTAGGCCACCTGCAAAATAAAACTGAAGTAGGGGATTATTTAGCAGTGTGCTTTAGTTAAAATAAATAAATGATGGTAATAAATACTCACCGATCATCGTAACTGGCTGATTTATGACCGTGAAAATTCTTGCATGGCGTAAACCATATCTTTCCCCTTTTGTGCAGCTGATCAAGAAGCTGGGGATTGCTCGATTGGAAGGCGTTGCGACGGAACATTGGCATCACTGCCCTGACATCGTGTCCGTTTCTGATAAAGTGTTGCAGACAAAACTTGATGCCCTCCGAGGAGAACCAATTGCCTCTGGCATGACTGCAGGGAAAAGATTTTAGTTTAATTCACAAAAAAAAAAAATCTTTAGAAAATCGAGAACACCTACGAAAAGGCCACATTGCTGCCGTCGATTATAATATTACGCTTGTGCCAGTTTGGATGGCCTATTCTCTCCCAAGGGTCGTCCGATTCTCCTGTGGGGTTAAATATGTTGCTGTTGTATTTCCTCACTTTTTTCTTTTCCGCAGTGGAGAATCGGAAGTCTTTCATTCCCTTTGTGTCCATCTTAGAGATTCCTTTGTCTTTCTGCATGGGAACGATCTCTCCCACAATAGAGTCCTCCAGAAGAATCACCGAATCATCGTTTGAAACCTTAAAGAATTTCACACTGGAAGATGGTTTAGTATCTGAATTGATCTTGTCCCCATCAATGTTTCTAGGGACGTTCGGAGGCTCCAGCAGCACGGAGTCATCGTCGATTATTTCGCCCTCTTCTATGTCTATATCCTCTATGTTCCCTGCAATTGTCTAAATTAAAAATGAATTAATTTATAATTGATTTATAAATAATATTTAGTATTATTAGGAGGGTTCACCTGGTTGGTTGCGGTTTGCGGTGTGAGATTTTTGGGTGTCGGCAGCGCAAGGTTCTTCGTGGGAGAAGGGAATTCCAACTTACGCTGAGGATTCTTTTGGGCTTTGAACTGTTTTAGTTCATGTTTTTCCAATGGCTTTGGAACTATTTCGAGATCCTCTGAATTTTTCTCCAGTGGCTTTGAAACTATATGGATCTTTTCTGTGCTTTGGAGTTTTTCAGTTGTTTTCTCAATTTTTTGTGGGGTTTTCTTCACTATCTGGTTTTTTTCCATTGGCTTAAAAGGTAACAATAGTTTATCTTTTTTCTTATATCCCCGATTTTCCGAATTTGGCTTCATAAGCAAATCCTCCTGGGATTCCTTATATCCTTTCGACACGGCGATTTTCTTGGCACTCCGCTGGCAAGCCCTAAAGAATTCCTCATTTTCATCCTCATCCAGGTTTAGGGAGACGAACGAGATATCCATAAGGTTGAAGTCTTCCACCGCTTTGGAATCCGGCTGGGAATCCTTGTTTATTTTCAGCGTTTCAAATGTTTCGGTAGCCATCACGAGTTCATCTGGCAAGCGATGGAACTTCTCACAAAGTCCCGCAACGTCGTCAGGCTTGTTTACTTTCAGCCTTGCAAATCTCTCGGCCAGGCGATGGCAATTCTCCAGAAGATCTTCGTCATCGCTAACGAGTTCATCTGCCAGGCGATGGAATTTCTCAAAGAGTATCGGATCATTGACTTGTTTGGTTTTCTAAAGTAGAAATACAAATTAATAAAATATAAACGAAACCACAAGAATAGTATTACCTTTACGGGCGAGTCATCCCCATAACACAATCTTAGATTTTTCTGGCATCTCAACATCTTCATAAGAGAGTCGAACATGTTGATCAAACCTTCGAGATCCAGTTTATAATTTGGCTGTGGCTTGCCCAGCCTTTTGCGTGATTTCTAAGAAAAATTATTTGTAAAACAGTATATTTTTAACGATGGTGTCCTACCTTCGGTTTACGATTGATCAAAAGATGTCCGCCCATTGTCCTGTTGTGCTTTAAGTTCGGCCCGTTCTGAAAATAGAAGTATTTGACGGCGAGTTGGTTGCTAAGTGCAAATTTGGAAAGCTTGTTGGTATTGGTTTCTCCGACATATTCAACTTAAGTATTTTACCTAATAAATAGGGGATAACCAGCTCTGACACTGTATTTTTGCTTTTGAGTAATTTTACTCAGACTATTGGGTTTAAATATGTAAGTGTTGAGAGAAAGGCAAATGATACTTTTAGAAAAAATACATTTTGGGTGACTTTTTAGCAAGGACCGTAAATAATGATTATAAGAAAAATTTTTAAATGAAAGAATCAACTACTTAGAATAAACCTATATCCTGGGAATCCTTTTCCGGCATGATTTATATTTTGAAATTTTATAATATTCATCAATAATAATAATTTAAATTAAAATAAAATTATAAAAATAAATAATTATTATTTTGGATGAAAACATTAAAAATTACATGGACTTTATCTTTGAGCAAAAAAATTTGTTTTTGTTTTTTTGTCTCAAAAATAATGACTATGCCCTGATTTTAATTATTTTCATCAAAAAATAATACAAATATTAATTGATTTTAATAATACAGGAATTTTAATCATTGTTAATGATAAAAAATACAAATCAATGTGAGTTTTAAAATAAAACTTTAGCTCCTTTTTATAGGGATGTATATATTAGATATATAAATAAAACACGAAGAATTCGAACAAAGTGTTTTATGCATAAGGTTTTTTTTTATTTAATAACATATTTAACATTAAGACAACTTAACTGAAGTTTGTACGAATCTTAAGTATATTTTTCCATGTAAAACTCGCTATATACACTATGTTGTGCTTAAGTAAATATGTGATGATATTTTTTTGCTTAACACTAAGACATTTTTTACATAAATAAGAAAGTAAGCGCTAAGTGAGCTAGCATCGCAGAATTTCGTCCAGAGTGGGTCCCCAGCGACCGTAGGGATCCTTGGCCAGAATGAATATGTTGTCGCACCATGTGTAGCCCAGGACACGAGTCTCCACGATCATTTTAAAGGCCGGATTCTCGTCTATCAGGTCGCGGTAGTTGTCGTTGGACACGACGGCAGCATTCCACTCGTAGGCTAGCTGCAAAATAAACCTGGAAAAGGTATGCATTATAAGTACATTTCAGAATAAATAAGCCCAAAAATATCTCACCGATCGTCATAGCTGATTGATTTCTGGCCGGGAATGTTTTTGCATGGCGTAAAAACTATCTTTCCCTCCTTGTGCAGCTGATCGAGAAGCTCGGGATTCGAGGACTTGAAGGCGTTGCGACGAAACGATGGCATCACAGCCTTGGCGTTGTGTCCCATTTTGTCGAAATACTGCAGGCAGAACTTGATGCCCTCCGAGGAGAACAAGTTTGAATTGCCATGACTGCGGAATGTTTATTTAATTATTTTAATTTTAAATAAAAATAAAGTTGAGGAGAAATCAAAGACACTTACGCAAAGGCAACATTGCTGCCGTCGATGATAATGGAACGCTTAGTCGACTTGGGCTTGTCGCTTGGCTGCCCGGGCTCGTCCGTCTCCTCAGTAGGATTGAACGTGTTCCTGTTGTAGTCACCAACTTTTTTCTTTTCTGCCGACGTAAACTGGCTGATGTTCATACGTCCACTTTGCTTTTTCTTAGGCTTTGCCGATTTTTTGGGGCTTTTCCGCTGGTTTTTCGTTACGTTTTTCGCTAACGGATTCAGCAAGGGAATGAAATCCTCTCCCCCAACAGAGTCCTCCAGAAGAATCACCGAATCATCGTTGCTTTCGATGGGCATTGGCATCACGGCAGCTGGCATTGATTCGGGACTTCCAAGCAATTCGATGCAGATGTCCGCCGAAGAATCAGACTTGGTTAGGGGGGAGTACAACAGCTTATTATCCGACTTTGGTTTTACAAGCAGTGCCACCTCGCGGCGGGAATCTGTGACAATCTTCGGCGTGGCCTTTATCTCGGCACGGCGCTGGCAAGCCTTGAAGAATTTCTCACTGGAAAATGGTTCACTATCTGAATGGCTTTCGTCCCCATCAATGTTTATAGGGACGTTCGGAGGCTCCAGCAGCACGCAGTCATCGTCGTCACTGGTTTCTATTAATTCTCCCTCTTCAATATCCTCCATGTTTCTCGTACTTTTCTAAATTTAAAATTTATGAATTCATAATTAATTATTTAATAATATTTTATCTGGATGGTTCACCTTTCGCGGTGTGGAGATTTTAGATATAGGCAGCGCATGGTTCTTGGTGGGGGAATTCCTAAGGAATTCCAACTTACGCTGAACCTGAGGATTCTTTTGAACTTTGTACTTCTTTTTAATGGAACTCATAAGCTTTGTCATGCTTTTGCGATTGAGTTTGTGTTGGTTTGTGATCTGCAATCTCTTCGGTGAGTTCTAAGTGGTCAAGAAGCGCCGGATTAGATTGATTCTTGTGCTGCAATTACATACCTTCGGTGGGTGGTCTTTGAACTTCTTGAACTTAGTTTTGGATGGTCCGGCTGCTTCATCGCTAGTTTTGGCGGTTTTTGTATTATTTTGTGCCCCTGCCTACATGTTTTGGGAAAATGAGAGGGAATTTTGGGTTAGTCAATCGGCAGTGAAATGCATTTTCCTTTTCTACTTACTGCGGCCTTGAGTTTCATCTAGTTTTGGGGTTTTTATAGTGCTTTATAGTGCTTTTGAATAAAACTACAGGTTTTTTTTTTGTTACATTCATTTACATCAACTTTATTGTGAGCTGGAGAGTCTCTACAGGGCTTACGTATATATGTCTAAGCGTACACACTAACTAGGAAATCGTTTTTGATTCTGACCTAACTTAAGAGTTAAACTAAACAGATGCATGGCCGAGAAGAAGACAGATCATGCAGCCATGCAGCCAAACGAGGTAAAACGGCCCGTAAGTACACAACTCAATTGCAGTAAACAAAGCAGCCCCGTCCGTCGCATGCCCATCCTTCCAACTCCTGGCAGAGGGCTCGGTAGTGCCTACTGCTGCTTTAGCTCGCGGATCTCGCTGCGTATGTTGGTGCGGGCCAGCTCCTCGTACTTGTCGTGGTACTCGCCGGTGGCATAGATGGAGGGAATCATCAGCAGGGTCTCCAGCACCTTGATGCGCATGGCCTTGTATGTGGCATCATCCAGATTGGCGTACTCTGACCGCAGCAGTGTGGTGTAGTGCTTGTACTCTTCCGGAGAGGAACTTGAGTCGAAAGGTGGGGTTGAGTGCGCGAGTGAGGAATGGGTTGGGTCATGATACTCACGCAAGCACCACCAAGTCCACATCCTGCAGCAAATTGGCCTCGTCGTCATGGCACCATGTTAATTGGTTCTCTGGTGTCTTGCGCCCCAGCAGATTGCACACCAGACTCTTAGCGCGGTCCTATTTGGAGGTGGGTTGGAACAAATACACCGTATAGACAGCGGTAGGGGGGATTGTCGCCGGGCGTTACTCACATCCTCGATGACGGCATCGTGACAGAACTCTTCAAAGACCTCGATGTTCTCCTCCGAGCAGCTGCGGTTGCCATCGAAGTGATAGTACTGGAAGAAGGCCGCCAGCACAATGTTGGGATTGGCGCAGCCTGCCAGATGGGGCTCCTTGCGCTGCATCATCTCCTGCCAGTTGTGGTAGGCGCGCGATGGGCTATCCGAGCTTAGGTGCTCCTGGATACGGGCAAACCACTCCTTGGCCACCTGTTCGGGCACATCGTGGTGGTCGCACACTTTCTTCCAGATCTTCTCCATGCTAGGTGGGTTTTTTGTAGCTATTGCTTTGGCCTCTTGGAATAGTTGGATCCAACAAACACAGCACAGTTTCGGCGCTTGTCTGGTGTTTCTCGAACTTTTCACTTTTCACTGGGAATGTTGGGGTTTGGGCCCTGGCGATTGCGCACTACGCCGAGGTGCCCAAAACCCTTGTCGCCACACGCGGGAAAATGGATACTGCGCATTGCAACGGTGTCAACTCCGGAATGTCAACGAAATATCATATTTTCTGGAATATAAACAAAGTACTCACCGGAAGTTGATCTTTCTGAGGGGACCCGCCAGCCAGACTGAGCAGAATTTTCGAGGCCTCGTGAGAGGACGATCCGCTAACGTGCCACTGACTGTTCCTCTGCTGCGCTTTTAAGGCCTTCATGGCCTTAAGCTTCCTAAGCTTGCCTTTGCCCATTTTGGGGCCTGAAAGTGAATACAATCAGTGAATGTTTCAACTTTTAACTTCGTTGGAAGCAACAGCTGGTGTCCCAATGCGTCCTTATCTTATCGATGTTTTGACGTTTGACGAACGAAACATCGATAGTGCTCCGGTCGAAATGTCTGGCAGCACCGGTAGCTCGCGGCGCAGCGTTGCCAGACTTTGCCTAAAACTTAAGACTATCGCATTTTTTGATGCCCCTGACAACCCTGTTTTGCATTAAACGAAAACAAATTTTGCCAAAAACCATAAACAAAACCTGTGAGTGAAGAAAATGGAGCTACTTTAGGGGATCTTCACTTACTCGGAATTGGACTACATCATGCCCCTCTGCGTGCTCTGCTTGGTTTCCTCCGATGGCGGCTACCCGCTACAATCCGCGGAAGGCGTCCGGCTTAACATTAAGGGAACCATCAACAAACACTTTTCGTTTTTTGAGGTAAGCTGCGCGACATAATCGCAAGTTTTTAATATTATAGACTCTGCAATTGCTCTCCTGCAGGTGATCACTGCGGGCGGTGATGAGGCGGTCTGTCGGGAGTGCTGGCAGTGCGTCAGCAGCTTCGATGAGTTCCACCAGCGCGTCTCCAGGCTGCACCAACAGCCAGGCGGCAGATGCGACTCCAAAAGCGTGGCTATCGAGTTCTGTGCCGAGACGGAAGAGGCCATCAATCCTCTGTTTGCGGTCGAACTAGACGCCCTGGCCGAGGGCTTCTTCGCCCCCAATGAAGTGAAGGTGGAGGTCAACGAGCTGGAACCTCTGCCCAAGATGGAGCTCCTCGAGGACCCAGTCAATACGGACAGGAAACCCGCCGCCACCAAGCGACCAAGTTCCCAAGCTGAAAGTCTATCGCAGCCCAAGCGTCGCATCAAAAACGAAAAAATGGTGGACAGTGATTCGGATGTGCCTCTGGCGAAGTTCATCAGCGCAGAGATAAAGGCCGGCGCCAATGGGCCAGCAAAGAGCAACGAACAGGGCAAGGGGCAGCCGCTGCGAAGGAGCACCAGACGTGGTCGGCCACCAAAGGTCAAACCAGAGGATCTTGCGTCTCCCAAAAAGGAACTTGAGTCGGATGAAGATGACCATGGGGTGAATGACAACGACAGGGAATTCGTGGCCGCAGAAGCCGTCTTGGGCACTGACGACAGCTCTAGTTCCTCCAGCGAAAGCAGTGACGATGACTCGGACGACAGCCTGCCGGACTTTGAGCCGGTGGAGCGGTACGCCGAGATCCCCAAACGCGTCGTTGTGAAGCCCAAAAAGTACCGAAAACGTGAGAAACCTTTGATCCCACCCAACCGCATGAGTCGCGAGGAGATCGAGCAACGAAAGCAGCGGCAGGACGAGTATGATGATATAATCCTGCAGTTCTTCAAGAAGTTTCCCTGCCACATCTGTAACCTCCTCGTCCAGAACTTTTCGGACATGCGACGGCATCAGCGGGTTTCCCACGACATGGAATCGGGTTTCATGCAGTGCTGCGGGCGAAAGTTCCACACACGCAAGAGTCTGGCGGAGCATGTGTTGGTCCATAAGAATCCGGAACACTTTATGTGCTTGCAATGCAGCCGGGTCTTCCAGGACTCCCGTGCGCTGGAGGTCCACGAGCAGACGCACACGAACCCGGACGTGAAGGCAGAGCCCAAGGAGAAGCGGATGTGGCCGTGCGAGAAGTGCTCCAAGAGTTTTACCAGCAAGGCGGCCCTAGAGTATCACTTTATGTCCAAGCACGTGCCCAAGTCCGAGTTCAAATACAGCTGTACCGAGTGTAACAAGAAGTGGGTAGACATGTCCTGCCCCAGGGCCCAATCTAATCCCTTGCATTTTTCAGGATTCCCACGGAGCGCAAGCTGAGGGAGCACATGCGCTACATGCACGACCCGGAAACGGCCATCATTTGCGACAAGTGTGGCAAGACGTTGCGTTCCCAAACGAATCTCAAGAAGCACCACGAACTGGAACATTCCGAGGAGCCCCGTCCGAAGCCTGATCCCGTTCAGTGCGAGATCTGCGGCACCTGGCTGCGTCACCTGTCCGGGCTGAAGCAGCACATGAACACGGTGCACGAGCCGCAGGGCAAGGAGCACCGCTGTCCCATTTGCAACAAGCAGTCCACCAACTCCAGGGCCCTCAAGCGTCACATCTACCACAACCATCAGTGTGAGCGCAAGTTCAAGTGCGGGATGTGCGAGAAGGCCTTCAAGCGGCCGCAGGATCTAAGAGTGAGTCAACCCCTCCCATTTGCCAAGATAGCGAGATTCATGGTCTCAAATTTACAGGAACACACGTCCACGCACACCGGCGAGGTGCTCTACACCTGCCCCAACTGTCCCATGACATTCTTTTCCAACGCCAACATGTACAAGCATCGCCAGCGGCTCCATCGCGCAGAGTGGGAGGCGGACCGGAAGAAGCCGCTGCCGCCGAACATCATGAAGATATCGCAGGGCGCCACCACGGCGATGAAGAAGCGGCAGGCCAGCAGCACCCTGTTCCCACAGCTGGAACAGAAGCAATAGCATTTGCACATTTACGACATCTATAGATAGTAGATAAATCGTCAACCATTATTATTAACTCGCACTTAACACAGATAAGTTAAGCCATAAATAAGTAGACGCGGACATATTTACATCGATTTACGAGTTGGTATCTTATCTAGCCATCGTCCTGTGGTATTCGGATTTCCTCGCACATCCCCTCCTCCCGGTGGATGCTAGCCCAGTGCTGCGAGAGCTCCCGACTGATGGCCTTGCGAAAAACCATGCACGAGATGTGCGGCAGCTTCTCGAAGCGAACCCTCAACAGACCAATCCTAGCCAGCGAATAGCGCCAGTTTTTCATGAGGTGGGCATTTTTGCCCACGTGCTGCGAGTCGGGTGTGATGAGCACGAGGATGCCCTCGGGCAGGAGCAGGTCGTAGGCCTTGCGACAGCACTGCAGCCGCTGCTCGGCGCTGGGCATGTACTCCAGCAGTAGGCTAAAGATGACGCACTCGTAATGGTTCGCTGGCAGCCTTCTGACACTGCCCTCCTCCAGCTCGGGCTCCGCCACACCAGGCACCACTTCTACTTTCAAGAAATCCGCCTGCAACACGTCTTCGGTGGCGGGGCACAGATCCAAAGCCGTTACCTCCAGGTGCGGAGCACTGGCAAAGGGATTGAAGCAGCTGCCAACGTCCAGCACCCGTAGCCTGTCCGGCGGCTCCTCCATTAGCTGGCACCTCACCTCGCCCAACTGGCCCTCGCTTCTGTAGGACTCCAGGAGTCGCTGCTCCCGCTGCCGCTTCTGCAGGTAGATGCCCTCGGTGAAGAAGTATTTGGTTATGTAGTCAATGGCCCACTTGATGCGGCTGCGCGCCTGCAGCTCCAAATTCCCGTCGTTTGTCTCCCATATGGCCGCCAGTTGCCGCATGGCCTTGGCGTACTCCGCCAGACGCTGGGCATTTCTGGGACTCGTGTGCTCTTTCCACGCCACTGTCGCCCCGTACTGCTTCGTCAGCTTGCGGAGGCTCTCGTGGCAGCTCTTGACGATGCCGGCCAGGCGCTGGTGCTCCTCCGTTGCCATTTCGAGATTTTGGATTTGACTGGCCTGTTGGACAGTGTTGTCATTATTTTCTCAACAAAAGATTACCCATAATAAAAAGCCTAAAAAAGCC
>JAEIIJ010018237.1:0-47140 GCA_018904815.1 Drosophila ogumai | reverse complement strand
ATCTTTCTAGCCATCTTGGAGAGAAATCAATTTTTGGTCATATTTTACAAAAATTCATAATTCATGAAAATTCTCAAAAATCGACCCAAAACTCGATTTCTAAAAATTTAAAATTTAGTATGCAGATTTGTTAAGCTAGAAAAAACTAGCATAAAAAAGCTTTCCGAATTGAATTTGCTGCTTTTTTAGCTAAGCTATGATATTTCTAAACATTGGTTAATCCAAAAATTATCATTTAAAAGTATAGATTAATATTTATTTAAAGAATTAAAATATTTTTGGTCTTTTTAAAGAGTATTATGATTTTATTTGGTGAAAATTTCCTTAGAATTATAAATTAAGAACTACGATTGTAAATAAGATTAACGTTTTGTTATTAAAATAATAAATGTCTTATAAGCAACAAAACCTCCCTTTCTCTTTCCCTTTCCCTTAAAAAAAAACAAAAGTTCCGTTCCGTTTTTAATATCATTCTTTTTATTCAATATGTAGAAGTATTTAGTTACAAGTTTTGTTCATTAGTTATGTTCATCATCCTTCCTACGTACATATGTGGGTAATAAGTTGTTATGCGTTTCTCTGTTAAATACCATTCATAATTGAAATGAAGTTCTTTCATTATATATCCTTTCTATATCCTGCTCTGCTTTCTGCTCTTTCCATGTGGCATAGTTGGGGGTGTAGGTGTTGAAGAGGCGTTCAAAATACAATGGAGTTCAAGCATTGGTCAAAAGCGGGCTCCCCTCACTGCCCCGAAGCGAAGTGGACGATCGAAATGTAAATTTCGAAGATCAAATAATGGCTCACATTGGAAGTAATACAAATTTTTTTTTGCAGAAAGACCATCCACTTCCACTCACCTAAACGGACAGATTTTCAGTTGAAGAGGTTTCAGCCTGCCTGTGTGGAAATCCCTATATACAGTTTAACTACTTTTTGTATACTTTTAGTTTGGTTTCTTGGTTTTATGGCTGCTTTTCTACATGATCTGCGTGCGGCAGCAGCTCAGTTTTAGTGTCGTCGTGCTACGAGGATCGACCAACTTAGGAGTTTATGTCGAATGGAAATATTACTACCCGGAGCTTGGAGAGCCCGAGTACAAATCTATATACTATTTATATATATATTTATATAAAGGTTTACATTTCTACAATTTGGAAAAATTCTACTAGTTGAAAATGGTATGGTATGGATTCTAGCTGTTTGTCTCGATTTGGTATTTGGTTTTTCATTCGGGGGCATTAGGTTTTAGGTTTTAACCTTTAAGTATGTATAATTTTGTTAAAATTTACGGGCCTGGTAAAAGTTTAGCTTGCCAAGGCTGATAAAAAAATATTTCTTTACTGATTTACTTACTGGCTGCTCTCATTATAAAAGTTGATCATTTGGGTATACATATCATATCATCGTCATATATAGGACAGCTAGCCTGTTCGTATATAAAAAATGCGCCGTATAAAATGCCTCGAACCTGCGCTCACTTTTTGTGTATTTCATTTGTTAGGTTCTGGAAGGGGGCTATAGGTTATGGTAAGTGTATATTATTTATCTATATCTTTTATCTTCAATGTAATGCTATGTATGCCTCGCTAATTGCATGCCGTATAATATCAATTTTGATTTCAGATTTGTTGTCATCGCAGCCTTCCATTTATTGAAGCCAATTTGTTGAAACTTGTTGCAGGTTGAACTTGGGTTTATATTTCGGGGATAAAATAGAAATAAATAAACCAACCAATATCCATGTGCCAATCGGAATCGGTCGAATAGAGAAATAAAACGTTTGCGCTTTTTGCTACATAATAAACTGGTTTTTTATTTTTGTTCACAAAGAAATTAGCATTAATCGTATCCTGTATAATAATAATAATAATAATAAACATAAGAGTCTAATGCATAAGTTAAATCAAATGCTCGAATGCAATGCTGTCCAAATGTTTAGTTGTATAACTTGTGCCAATTGCTTGCCGGTTACAAAACTAAGGGTTTCGCTCTGTTTCTGTTTCGGTTTTTCCTTTGCTGGTGTGTGTGTTTGTGTTTGTGTAACTACAAAATATTCTCGTAATTAATTATTTACTGTTTAGTTATATTTATATGTATGTATATGCTTTAATATATATAATTTATAGTTTTACTTGACGCCCAGATCCCAGCATTTGCCATGCCCTTCAATTTCCGGTATTCCTCCCATCGGGTTTGCCCTCTTTTCTTTTTACAACAAATTACAAATGGTTTATTTTTAGTGTATGGTTTTTAGCCATGTCCTTAGCTTAGTTTACAGGGTTCATTCATTCAAAATTTTACAAATTTCTGCTTCTGCGCGGTATGTATAATATTTACTTTAAATATTTTGGTTAGCATTAATTTGTTTGTTTTTTTTTACAATTTAGTTGGCGAAGGAAATCAAATCTCAATGTTTTGTTTTTTCAGCTTTTCGCTTCGCCCAACGTTACAAGTTTACAAGTGTGTGGAGTTTACATTTGTTGTTTACAATTGTGGTTTTAATATATTTTATTTTGGGTTTTGCTTTAGTTTTTATTTATTTTTTCTTTTATATAACTTGATCCTTGAACCAAGCGTGCAAAAAATTGTTACGGTAAAAACTGGACGCGTGTAGAAGACGCCAGCTTACGTGTAAATTTCACTGTTCATTTAAAAATGTCAAGTTCAAAACTAAGTGTAGTACATATTCTCTATTCGCGTGTGTATATATATTTAAATATATATTTTTTTTAATATTTATAGGGATTCTACAGCTAAGCAGCTCGCTGTGTATGTGTGTGTTGGGGTCCTGTGTGTATTTTACACGTCAAATGTAAACACATTTTCTTTGTTTTTGTTTTTAGTCTACAGAAAGCATCTCTACTTGCATTGTTCACTCCGAATCCTAAATACAATGTTCATCTATGGTTTATTTAAATTAAAATTATCAGTGCATTGCGCTCTAGAGACAGGCAGTTGACAAGTTAATTAATAACTAATAAATAAAAGGAAATACCAAACAAATAATACCGAGAGCCCTGCTAGTGCGCCGTTCGCTTGAAATGCGCTCACTTTGACTACAATTGGATGATGGGGGATACTTGATGATGGATAATGGATAATGCATAATGACTGATGATTGGATGGGGAAAATGTACAGAAAATTACAAATGTTCAATGACTGGTATCCTTTGCTTGCTTGTTATATACAAAACACGACAACGACAACGACGACGACAACAACACGACAACGAAATTGTGTGTACAAAAATATGCATAAATACACTTCACATTTGGATATCCAAAAACTGTGTGTGTTTTACATATGGTTTTTTTTCTGTGTGTGTGTGTGTTTCGACGAAACCGACAAAAAGGTCTAAATTCGTTTTTCTTACCACCATCTCTCTACTAACTCGTTCAATATTTTTAGTATTTGGAATAAGGCTTCGCGAAGTAGTCTAAAATGTATATCAAAAAATGTACAAAAATTCTTGGGGTATTTGTTTGTTACTTTTTACAATGTTTCGCTTCGTATGTATACACATTTTACAATTTTTGTTGTTTTGCAATTTACAAGTGTTTTTTCGATGACGTTTTTAAAACAATTTTATACACTTACGTGAGAAGAGGGGAAGTGGGGGGTTATTTATATTATTCGTAGGTTTTTGCCGCTTAGCGAAGGCATTTCAAGCTTCGCGGGGAGGCAGCAACAAGCGCTTTCTAACATAACAAGGTTATACAAATATATATCATACAGACTTAAAAAAAAAAGAAATAATGAAATCCAAAAGGATTTGTAAAATTTAGAAAAAATTGGATTTTATTGAATTTTGCATTTGAGGTTTTTTCTTTCTGGTAAAAATCATTTATAGTTCGGTAATCAGTTTCGTTTCTTACGTGGCTAACAAATGTGTGTTTCTTTACCGGCTATGCGGCGCACAGGACGCCGGTTGCCAAGGTAATGGTAATTATGCTTAAAAAAATTAAATTATAAATACATGCGTGCGGGGTATATAGAATATAGAATATGCGTTTTTTATGAGTTACTTGACTTAAAAACAAACAAAATGTACAAAATACAATAAGTATAAATTTTACAAAGAACAGTTTTGAAAATATTACATGGTTTACATTGGTTTATACACAAATTTTTACATAGTGCAACGTGAATGGGGGGGCTGAAGTGTATGAAGAGTGTGTGAGTGAGGGGGCGTGTCTCGTGTGTTCGTATTCTCGTTTTGTTTTTGGTAGCAGCTGCTGGCTCCATAAACAGAATTAATCTACAATCTACACTAAGTGTGGCTTCGTTTTTTGTTTTTATATACTTGAAATGGTTCCTCTTTCTCCGTGTAACTCTCTCTAGGCGCCCGCTCTCCATCGCTCCTCTAGATTCTACATTCTCCTCCGTTCTTCGCTTCGTCTCCGTCTCCGTCTTATCAATTTACAGTCGAAACTTGAATCATTTACAAATAGACTTGCTATATAATCATTAATTTATACAAAGTTACAACGAAAATGTACGCATACGAAATTGTTTCTCTGACATTTCGACATTTTATCTTTACATTTACGAACTTGTGTTTCGCCTTTTGTTTTTTTCTTCCGTTTTTAAATATTTTATCTTTGATTTCTTTTTGTTTTTTTACAAAGTAAACATGCGAGCGCAGTGTACAAATATTTTTGTGAGTGTGTTGTTGTTATTACTTTTTGTTCGTAAAAATACAAATTTGTTTTTTAGTTTCAGTTGCTAGCTTTTTGTTTCCTTAGCTTGGCGTGTGTGAGTGTTTCTTGTTTCTCTTTACAAATCTCCGGAGAGCAAATCTCCCTCTCCCGCTGCTTGTTTCAATAAATTAGAATTATTATTAGATGTACTCTGGTTTGTGGTATGCTTCTTCAGCTCTGTTTAGCTCCTAAAACCTAGTCTGACATTCGAGAAGGATGCTCAAGGCGTCCCCTTTTACAGCACACCGTTGGCCGTGGTTGGGGGTCCAATGGGACCCAATCCGCTGTTGACGGCCGCCGAGACCACCACCGAGGATGAGGACTCGGAGGCGGTGGGTGAAGAGGGCTCTACGATCATGGCGCTGCCAGTTCCGTTCTCCTGCACCGAGCAGATGGTGGGCGAGGCCAGGCTGTTGGTTGTGCTGGTGGTTGTGGTGCTGCTGCCGCTGGTGCAGGCCGTGGTTGCTGCTGCCGACGACGACGATGTGGCCGCACTGACCGTAGCTGTCGACACCGATGACGAGGAGGCGGGCACTGCTCCGGCAGCTCCTGCGGCACCTGTTGCTGCTGCTGTTGCTCCCGTGGTGCCCACCGAAATGGGATTGGTGATCTTCATGTAGTACTTCTCCAACTTGGCATTGATGTGCTTGCCGTAGGTGTACTTGCGCAAGGCGGCCATGTGTGGCCGGATCTTGGTCATTAGCTTCTTCAGTTGCGTGGGCTCCGAGACATCGATCATCTTCTGGACCACATAGTTGGCATACTGATCCTTCATCATTACGTGCAAGGCGCTGGTGGTCAAATAATATGAGTTGGGTTTCTTGGGGTTCTTAAATCAAGTTTACTTACTTGTCATTGAAGGTGCAGACCTCGTCGATCAGGCCTGTGCGTTCGCCTCGAGTGGCATGGGTCACGCACTTCTCCACCACATTCGAGGCGAACTTGTGCTGGGATAGAACCAGGACCTTGCCACGCACACTGTTGATCAGAATGGACTTGTCCTCCTGCTTGCCGTGCTCTGTTAAGCAAAAGAATAATCCCTCTTAGTTAAGAAAATAAGAAAAATAAGACATCCTTCTTACCCAACACATGCTGAATAACATAGTTGCCATACTGGTCCTGTATCAGCTGCTCCGTATGCTCATGCAGCTCATCCAAAATAGGCGTAGTCTGCTCTGCGGTGCAGTGCTCGAGTATCCTTTGGATCACCCGGCAGCCATAAGGGTGGGTACTCAGCGAGTACACCTGACCCTTGAAGGCATTGATGATGAACTGCAGGGCCACTGGGTCCACGCACTCGATGCACTTTTGCACCACATGATTGCCGTTCTGGTCCTTGACGCACTTCAGCACATGCCCGTCCAGCTCGTGCACAATCTCCTGCTGCTGCTCCGGCGAGATGCTCTCCAGCGCCTTCTGGATCACCCGGCAGCCGTACATCTGCAGCGCCAGCTGGAGCACATGACCCTTGACCTGCATGCCCAGCGTGTTCTTCTGCTCGGGCGTGCCAAACTCAAAGAACTTCTGGATGACATAGTTGCCAAAGACATCGGTCATCAGGCTGTAGGCTGCGCCCAGAATCTCGCTGAATACCATTTGCTTTTCGGCGGCCGTGGCCCGCTCCAGTTTCTGCTGGATGAACCGCGAGCCATGCTGATCCTGCGAGAACTCCACAATGTGGTTGACGAGATCGCGCAGCTGGAGATTTGGATACCGCTGATTGCGGAAGTCCTCGAGTAGCCGCGATCTCCCTGGCTGGGGGGCACCACCAACTCCGCCACCGGCAGCAGCCACCGCTGCCGCTGCTGCGGCCGCCGTGGCGGCCACTTGTCGCGAATTGGCGGCCGCAGCTGCTGCCGCTGCTGCTGCCACGGCTGCGGTACCCGGTATAGCCAGGTGATTCGAGAAGAGCGAGCTGTTGGACCCGAACATGTTGTTGGCTGCCGCGGCCACCGCTGCCTGGGCAGCTGCTGCCGTTGCCGGCAATCCGACGGCGGCGGCTAGTTGCTGCTGCTGTTGCTGTTGCTGCTGTCGCTGGCGGGACTCGGCGCCCGGAGCTCGACTGCCCAGCAGGCAGGACTGTGCCGACGGTGGCGGTGTGAGTGGTGCCCCCAACGGACTGGCCGAGGCATTGCCTGTTCCCGCACCGAGAGCACCATAAGCTCCGCCTGCCGCTCCCGACATTGCTCCTGGCCACTTGCCACGTGCTGCTGCGGCGGCTGCGGCTGCAGCAGCTGCTGCTGCCTGGGCCACTGAGCTATTCACCGCACTGGCCGCCGCCACGCCGCTGCTGGTGTAGTCCATTGCCGAGGGACTGAAGGCGGATGTGCTGCGGTCAAAGGAGTCGCGGCGACCCGACAGCGAGCTCGTGTTCAGGGCGAGGCCTGGAAAGGAGGGAGAAAGTGGGATTGAGTTTAATCTTAGGTGAATGTGGAGATATGGGAGCTTGCGAATGAAATTATATATTTTTAAAGATCTTATAATTCATGTTTAATTTCTTTGTTACTTTTTAGTTAGTGAGAGAAGCATCTACAGGTTGTAGAAATATACTTTTTTAGAAGGTTTATATAGTATTTACATAGAACATCTTTATAAATATACAAAATTATATCATTAGCACCTGTGTTATAGGTTTATCTTTAAGAAGAGTTGTCAAAGAAGCCGTAAGGATTGTTTAATAAAAAAAGAAAGAAAAAACAACCCAAAAATCTATCTTTTAAACTTTTAAGATGGACATTTTTTAGGACTTTTCTGAGGCAGAATTTAAGTTCACCGAATTAAAAAACCTTCGGAAAAGTATATTTCGGTTCTTGGTTTTGCGATTTTTTCTAATTTTGTGGGCCTGTGTTATCTAAAAAGCAGACTTTTAATAATTAATTTGCTTCATATAATTATTTATTTCATTTTAAATAAGTAGTTGAAGACTTCCTACTACATCTCGGTTTCGTAACCCCTAAAAACCCTGGTTCATTCCCCTCTCAAATTACTCAATCCTAAAACCCAAACCCCGGAACAATCAATCTGCAAATGGAAAAATCGAAGGACCGTAAAAGCTGGTCGCACTTCCAATTGAGTTTAAAGTTTACAGCCTTCAGCAGGACATCAATTCAGATATATATATATCGTATATAGTACTCTCCCCGAACTGTACGCTGCGTTCATTTGGCAATTAATCGAGGGTAGCGACTCGGTGACGAGCAGGCCATTTTGATGCGCCTGTAAAACTTAATTGCCTTGGCTTTAAGGCGCAGCTGCTTGGCTTAGTTTTAGTCACTTGGCCATTTGGCATTTGCAGGGATCTCTTGTTTCTCCTATCCTGCATCCATTCTAGCCCCTTTCACTACCCCCAGCCAGCCAGTTCCTAAGCCATAATGTACAGCATTAATGGTGCGCACACATGAGGCTGACTAGCCTGGCTTGCAAGGATATGTAAAAGGATACAAGTGGGCGGGCTGAGGCAGCAATAAGTGGATGTAGCTGGGCGGGAAGACGGCGGTGCCAACTTGATTGATGTTGTAATCTGTCACTGGCATTTGATTTGCCATCTCTAAAGCGGGGAAAGTTGGCGAGAAAAGATACAAGAGAAAGGGAAGAGCCAGGAGAGACATTGAGGGATTTACAGGCATCTCCTCCTTGGTATTCTTCTCTCTCTTTTTGCAATTCTCGTTTTCCCAAGCAATGAGCCGGAAATGTGCGACTCGGCAAAAAAGCGAAAGTCTCTACCCTGGCTGGCTGCAGGCCTCCTTTTCGACCATAATAAATTCATTCCCAACCCCAATCCATCAGATTCTGTTGCATTTCGCCCCGAAAGGGAACTCCAAATTAATTGCACAAATTTATAAAATTAAGGGAAAGGCGGAAAATGCGGCCAGGGCGCATTAAGTTATTTAACAACTAAGGCAACAACAGCTGCGCAAAAGGGTTGCAGCCCAGTTCCAGGTGGGGGTGGCCCTGGATAGCTGCAAGGCTGCAAGGACTCGGTCCAACTCGAGTGTTTTCCGTGGAGGCGGTGAAGGAGGAGCAAGAGAGCAAGAGGGAAGGTGAGGGCCGTAAATGTCAACACACAGTGTGCGCAATTTGTTGACCGAGTTATTAAGCAATTTGTAGAAAGTTGCAGAGTGGTGTGGTGGTGGTGGTGTTGTTTGGTAAATAATATACAATGTCGCCACTGTTTGTTCCTAAAACCTAAAGTGGAGCACAGGCGTTAGCAGGTGTCGCGAGGAAATCAATAGTGACAGCTGCAGAAAGGAAAAATATAATCACTATTTGGTAACTTTGTTGTTTAAATGAAGTTGAACAAGAAGAAAGCATAAATAAACATAAAACATAAAATTATATGACAATTTTTTGTAAAATTAAAGCTTTAAAATATCATAACTAAGCCAAAAAAGCAGCAAATTCAATTCGGAAAGCTTTTCTATGCTAGTTATTACTAGCTTAACAAATCTGCATATAAAATATTAAATTTTCAGAAATTGAGTTTTGGGTCGATTTTTGTAAATTTTAATGATGTTACCCCTTATGAATTTTTGTAAAATATGACCAAAAATTGATTTCACTTCAAGATGGCTAGAAAGATTCGCCTGTTGATGCTGATCAAGAATACATAGGGTTTATAGGGTCGGAAATGATTTCTTCACTTAATAAAATCAAAATTCCCTTCAAGAAGACCGGAAATATTAAAAATTTCTAAAAGTATATTTTCCATATTTTTTATGATAATTTCTTCATTTTTGACATCTTAAGAATTTCTACAATCTTTTAGATTCTGACTGAAATTTAATACCCATTTTATAACTTATAAAAAAGCTCATTATAAGCAACTGAAAAATTGCATTATTAAGAGTTGTATTGCCTTTTCTATTTCAGTTGTTTTCCCTTGCTAAGCTCCAACGCTAAACTGATATTAAAAAAGAATACTAAACAAAGCAACAATTAAAGCCACACTTTAACTGCGGCTGCATTTCCGTTACTTTGAAGCTGCGCTTTAGCACTAATTACATTTCATATAATGCCTCTTTAAACCGTTTTTTTTCATAGCCTACTTAACAGCGCTTACAAAGTTGCCCGAGCCGAGAATAGTTTTGCCACGCCACCCAGGCACTGCCTCCCCACGCCCACTCTCACGACCTTTCTCTCGACATTTAAATGACTCGCAGTTTTAATGCGTTTTCACTTTTTCTTTATTTTTTTTGCTGGGCATTGTGTGGGGGCGAGAGAGATAGAGAGCCAGCGGGAGACGTGTGCATAATGTGCACGTGTGTGCATTTATAATTCATAAAATCATTACATTAAGCTAAGGACACGGGCGGCCAAGTGTCGTCCTCATCTCGTCTCCCGACTCGTCGTCTTGCTGTCTCTCTCCAGGCCCCACGCTTTCTCCTTATTTGCGGAACGTGTGCATAAACCACAAAATGTCGCCTGCAATAAACTTGGCGTCTTTTTAATGCCACCCACACCCAGAGACGCCCACTCCACCCCCCAGCCACGTTACAGCCCTGGATTCACAGGCACTGGGAACAAAAACTTTGGATTTAAGAAGCTTAAAGTAAATTTTTAATATTAATTATTAATAATAATTAAATTTTTATATTTAATTTCGATATTTATTTATTAAAAGTCTCTTTAATAGAGTTAAAATTCTTTTTAATTTAAGAAAACTTAAAGGAATCTTGTAGGTTTTTTTGGGGACACCTCTTTCTGCTCAGTGTACACATATGGTTGCAGTTTCATTTGGCAAATGGTCTCCCCAGCAGCAGCTCTCACTCACGAGTCGAATCGAGACTGAGGGTCGTGTCGTCAGGCAGTGTTCCCCTGTTTCATGTTCTCTGGCAGGAAAGGAGGCTGCAAATATTCCACCTTATTTACAGCATCCTCCCCCCCAAAAATCCAGCCAGCGCCCCGCACAAATTGCATGAATAATTCCCTTTAGAATTGCGCAACTACTGCACGCACCTCTCTAACTGAAAGCCCGTCCATGAAATAAAATAAACAGACTGAACAGACACACTGGATACTTGCACGAACTCCAACACTTTCATTGATGCAAATTGTTTGTGTTTTTCCCCCGTCTGCATTTGAAATTTCATCCAACGTCTCGAGAGCCGCCAAATTAGTTGCAATTTAAATGCAAGAATTAAAACTTCTGCCGCCTTTCCCGCTGGCTGTCATTAAACTGAACATTGCATTCGGGATTTCGCATTTAGTCCTTTCGCTTACTGCCACCAGAACTTTCAAGTTCCTCCCGCCACCCGCCATCCGCTGGCTGACTGCTGCCTGCCTTTGGCAGTTAAATTGCAGTAGTCACTGTTGCCGACAGATAAAAGTTTGCTTTAATTTACTTAAAATCGAGTTAGTTGCTAGTTTTTAATTGCCAGATATCAATCATTGTTAGGGTTTGCTTTGGAGCTACAATTACAAGGAAATAAATGTTTAATTTCTGTCTTTGTTTAAATGCCAAATGTTAAGTGATTATTATTGATTTTAATTAAAAAGAAACAAGATCAAGGATTATATATTTAACAAGAAAACTAAGATTGATTTATGTACCTCAAAGGAATTAATTTATTTTGAATAATAAATATTCTGGCACTGAGAGTTAAATTTGAATTAGAAAAGGAAATTTGTTTGAGAGTTTGATAAACTCATAATTGATTAAAATATTATTTATAAATACTTTAATTTGGAAATATTATAATATAATAATATCCTTTAAGGAAGAAGAGTGATTTCAGCAATTAAAATATTTTGGAATGCAAGGGTATACAAATTTTGGCTAACCTATTTTCCTTACTTGTTAAATATATAAAAGCCACTTTAATGTAGAACCTAATTTAATGCCAAATTAATTTATAATCCACAAATCCACAAAGTTATTGTTTCATCAGTTTAGCAACTAATAGTCTTAATAGATTTCCACTGTTATATAAACCTTTTGCTTTATTTTTGTTGTGCGGCGGGGCTGCAATCCCATTTGCATTGCGTCACGCATACGCCGTGTGGTACACATCATTGAGACTTTCATTAAGCGTAAAGTGCACACAACACACGACCACCGACAAAACACCTACCGACACCGCAGCAAGTGTCAGGCTCCGGCTGTTCCTCCTGCCCAGCTTCCTGCTCCTCTTCCTGGCCTGGCTGCTGTTGCTCCATCTGTTACTGCTCCCCTCAGCCCCCTTCCTTGTATCACCCTTATCCTGTCCTGTAAGCCAGCACAGCAATTGACATTTTACAAAATAAACGAATTCATTTGCACAAAAGGCTGACGGAGAAAGCAAAAGGGAAGGAGGGAGTAGGAGGAGGAGGTATAGGAGCAGGAGGACGAGAAGGAGCAGCAGCAGGAGGTACAGGAACAATGTGCTGTATTGTTGGTAAAGTGGTGGTTTCGATGGAGCTTTCACTTTCCCCGCAGCCACCAGATTGCATCCTGCAACCGGCACCCGGTACCCTGTTTCTGATGCAATCACATGTTGCCAACATGCGAAAGGTGTACATAATAATTTAGCCTGGAAAAAGGGAGGATGTTTGCTCCCGCTGCTACTGTGTTCTCGTGCTGTGCTGCTGCTGCTGCTGCTATCCTCATTGTTTTCAAGGCAATGGCCAAAATGGGTTTGGCGGTTGCAAAGTCAAGCAGCTTTCCCCCCAAACGAAATGCTTTTTGCCACCCCCTTTTGGGGCCAGGCCAAGGCGCATTAACGTTTGTAATTGCAGCTTGTCTGTGTGACACAAAAGGGGATCTCCCGCTGCTGTTCTCCTTCAGTCAGCCAGCCACTTAAAACAATATAATCTCCATTAAAAAGCCTTTTTGACATTGCACACGAACAGACAGGACAGCCAGACGAACAGTAGTTAGAGGGATGTGTTTCACTGTAAGGCATCGATTGCACAACATAATGAGTGGGGATGCTGCTGCTGACGAGGATGAGAACGAGATGAGGACGAGGACGAGGAGGCCATCTGCCAGCTGCACTTGTTAGTGGGGATTTGTGCCAGCGGAGGACAAACTGTGGGTGCCATGTGCTAATTGTAATTGAGATGCGAATGTGCAAGCGGAATTGTTGCTACACTGCAGTTGAAAATTGTGAGAAATAATCCCTAAATGAGCTGTATAAAATCAGGATTAATTCTAACACAACTAAGAGGATAGAAAATCTAATAAATTCGTATTTATTTGAAATTGTATTCAAAAGGTATTTTTAAATTCAAAACTATTGCGCTCAGTGTATCTAATCCAAATAGGTAGCGTAGGCGTGGCTTCTCCGTGCACATGTGGCACACTCCTCGAGAGACCCTTAGCCTAATCACCTGCATCATCGCAGCTTACTAGTTTTCCATGTCAGGGCTTGACTTGCGTCTCAAAAGCGAATTGGATTTGAATTCGAATTGAATTTCCCACTCGTGTTCGAAACCAAATCTGAATTACTTAACTCGAGGACTCTTAAAGAGCCTTTAAAAACTGCAACGTGAAAAACAATTTCAGCGGCATAAAGGCAACAAAAAAGGGGGGAAAAAAGAATTGAAATACGTAATCACTCATACGTCATGTGGGCCGTTGTTGCCGCGGAAAAACTGGAAACTTCATTAAACTGCCATATGAGGCAAAATGAATTAACGACATAATAATGCCAGAGCGCTCCCTGAACAACTCTTTCTCACTCTGTGCGCCTTATCCCGGGAAATTCGTTAATGGAAAGAGCGCTTTTGCATGCGGTCGGAAAATAAAAAGCAGTAGGTGGAAAGCGTAATAATTGATTTCGCCTGATTGTTAATGGAGTTAATGGAGCTGTCCAGCTTTTTTCCCCAAGTCTGTAAAGTTCAGAGTGGGCGCACTTTAAGCAATTTAAGTTTAAATTTCGTTTATATTCTCACTTGACCCCAAAAATAGATGCAAGGATACAAAATCGTAGACATTGTTTGTGGCAGACAGTTTTAGCACAAAGTGTAAACTTTCATTGCCTGACGACTGCTGCTGTTATTGCTGGTATTAATTATAGTTTGAAATTCTATAAATTTACAACAATGGCAGGGAAATTGCAAAAACAATGATAATTCCTTCTGGCCCCGGCAGCTATTCCATTTCAAATTGTTATATTTGGGCACTCACACAGGCACTCGGGCAGAAAACTATTTGGAGGATATGTTCTAAATTAATAGTTTATGCGGTGTTTTAGTTGGAGAACATTAAACTTCTAGTATAATTTTAAAAAATATTATATTTTAAAATAATTTAGAAACTTCTATCTTTCCTTTAACAATTTTCTTGTTGAAAATACCAAGACACAACATTGCTTAAAATTATATATTCATATCCTCAACGTATTCCATAAAATTTTCCCTGCATAAACCGAGACAGAAGTATCAAAGTTTTCCCTCCTTTTGCAATGTGAAACGTTTTCCCTGCTGGAAAATTCCCCCCAAACTCATCGCGTTACATTTAAAATTGCATGAGTCAGTAGTCGACGTCGTCGTTGGGAGTTTTGCTGTTGCAGTTGCCTTTGCCTTTGCTCTGCTGGCAATAATAACATTTTGCGTGCTGGCATGCAATTGTTGTTAGTTTACTTCTTCTCGATGGCTCTTCTGTGCATTAGATATGTATGGATGTACATACGTATGGAAAGCAGCTGAATTTACTGACACAAACAGTTGGTTTTCATGGCTTTCCCTCGTCATCATCATGTGCAATGCATTCGCATTCTGGGCTACCAGCTAATGCTAAATGCATGTATGCCCTGTAATTGATACTTGGGGAGCTCTCAATATGTTTGCCTTGGGAATACAATGCAAATGTTAATGTTTAATGCTCTTAAAGTAGAGTTATTTAAATTATAAAAATCTTAAAAAATAGAAACCCTCAAAAAACCTACAGCAATTCATTTATTTATATTTTCTACTCCTCTGCCTTAGGTTATTCCCACAACTAATATGCCTGACTTGTTGACTAGAGCATTTATTACTAAAATAATCGAAATGATAATTTGAATTTATAAATTGTTATAGTATTATTATGACTGAAGTCTAAAGAGGGAGCTGACAAGGCTACTCCCAAGCTTTGTTCTATTATTACTATTATTATTGTTGTTGTTGCTATTGTTGTTGTTCAGACACATATTCAAAGACATTTTGCAGGCTCGAAAATTACTGTTTACGAGCTTGAGATCCTTCTAATACAAAGGGAATTGTTAGATAAACAGAGATTAATGGCTATACAGATATACAGGCTGTACAAGGAACGAACGGGTTTGGTCAATTGATGTTGATGAAGATATGCCACACTTTACACTAATTACAATTTGTGTTAATGCTGGGGCACACTGGGCGAAATGAGCAATAGATTTTTATAAGTTTAAGAAATCAACTGATTAATATGAAAAACATTTAAAAGTTACTGCAAATATGTTCTTAAATAAAATAAAAATTGTAGCTCTAAAAGCTTAGAAACAATTTCAGACTGTTGTTGAACATTTGTTGTTTTGGAAATGATTTTAATATAAATATTACTACATTTTGTTTATACTGTAATTAATTTATGATCATAGGCTGAATTAAGTTAAATCCACATTCCTTTGAACTGTTTTTTCAATTGAATTTATGATATCCTGACGAATTTTTTATAATTTAATTACTTATACGCCATGGAGACAGTTTTAAGGCAATTGTAATAAATATTACTCATTCGCCATGTATGTTTAGACAATTTTAAAATCATTCTCATTTTTGTTAGAATTATAAAATAGGTCATACGCCACGTGGCCTGGTTTTAATCAATTTAATAAATTAAATATACCACAGATCTTTGTAAAATTATAGATATAACTCATTTCGCCCCACTGTTCCGCACTTGGATGATATATAGAGTGGACTTACCTCCGACACTGGAACCATTCTGTTGCGAGTAGAGATTCTGCTGGGCCGTCTGCGGCTGCGGTTGATATAGCTGCGGTCCCTGCGGGGGCGGGGGACCGGCACGGGCGGCGCCCGGCGGTACAAGAACGGGGGCGGGGCTGACCAGGCGCATGGGTGTACCGGTGCGGGGTCCTCCCATCAGCAAGGAGCCTGTGTGATCGAGGAAGGCCGGAATCACCTGCGGCACACGGCACGATATTTTACACGATGGCGATTTTGATTTCGATTTGTACAGGGTTAGATTTTGGTTGTTTTGTAAGTTGGTTATGGGATAACGTGTTGTTGTTGATGATGTGAGTACAAAAAAGAAAGAGAGAGAGAGAAGAGAGACAGAGCATAAATATACAATGTTGCAGGGCGTAAGTTTCCGTTTCCGGCTACTGAACGAGTAAAGCTGATTTACATTATTATTCTTTTGTTTTTGTTCTTTTTAATTTACATATTAAATATATATATTCCTTGATTATTTAGTTTTATAAATTAAGTATATAATTTCCGCTTTCTGTGAATGTACAGAATCTTTTACTAAATTAATGTAGTGTTTATGTAATTTCAAAACGTATAAATACAGTACATGTCTCTATACAATTTCTGTAGGTTTTTCCACAAATTTGCTTTAATTACTTAAAATGTTTGTATATTATTTTCAACCTTTTCAGGATAAGTTTATTAATTTAGCAGCTTTATTTTTGTGAACATTAATGTAAAGCCCTTTTCGTGTTTGTCTCTGTTATTTACACCTTATGTACAACCTTTTTTTGGGGACTTTGGGGGTGTAGGACCAGCACCTGGCCATCTCAACTCACCTGGTAGGGCTGATTCTCGGCACCCTGCTGCGAGGGTGTGAGGGGGCGTCGCGGCTGCGTTCCCTGCTGCGGGATCAGATTGCCCGGATACATGCCCCAGGGCGCCACGCCGTAGTATTGCGGCATCTGGGCGGCGGCAATCATGCCCATGTACGGGGCAGCCTCCTGGCCCGGATTGATGACGTAGGGCGTGGCCTGTTGGGCTGCGTAGGCGGCATTCTGCTGCGCCTGCTGCTGTGCGGCCAGGAACTGCTGCGAGGCTGCTGCCATTTGCATTTGTTGCTGTTGTTGCTGCTGCTGCTGTTGCTGCGACTGTTGCAGGGTCCCGTTGGGTGCACCAGGAACGGGGGGAGCGCCAACAGCTGCCGCAGCGCTTGCTGCGGATGTGGCCGCTGCTGCGGCAGCTGCCACGGCCGCCGCATTTGTGGCAACTGCAGCAAGGCCGGGATTCTGCGAGCGGAACAGTTGCTGCAAGGAGAGAGAAGAAAGAACTGCTGGTTAGTTTGTGTCTTTATTGGTTTAATTATCATCAATAAAGTCCGGTGAGTACCTCGAGTTGCTTCAATTAAATATATATATTTTTAATTAAATAAATTTGTAAATTATTTAACATTGCTGAGGAAGAAGCTCTGTAAGCCCGGCTTAAGCTTCCTCCGCAAAGGGTAGCTTTTTATCAGCGCCACAAGCCAATCACATGTATTTAACATAACTCCCTTGTGATTTCCTGGAATTTTTCTTTTTTAATCATTTTTCCTGCCAATAAATCCCACTTTTATCCGGCGTAGCTGTTGTTGTTGCTGTTGCCGCTGGGATCATTCGCCAGGATACCAACGCGGCGGATTTCTCTTTTGGCTTACGTGAAACCGTTGTCGCTTAATAGGGCGCAACATATCGCAGCTGGCTGTGACTATTCGTCATATCAAGTATCCGCCCCGTTGCCATAAGGATTTCTCAATAGATCCAGTGAGCTCCTGGGCTGCTGAGCTGTTGTGTTGTTCTAGCACACCCACAACAGCCCACACCCACCCAGAGCACACACACGTGTAACATGATAAAGTGTTTTCAATTGGAAAATTAAATCAAATCCAATCAAATCAGCATGCGATACTTTCGCACACACGGGTATGGATATATATAAAGAGATATATGCGGAGGAGTATGCAGAAAAGAGAGTAGAATAACAAGGAGCAAGCCGTATGGAAAAACGCATG
The DNA here is from genome assembly GCA_018904815.1 of Drosophila ogumai. Classification (NCBI taxonomy): domain Eukaryota; kingdom Metazoa; phylum Arthropoda; class Insecta; order Diptera; family Drosophilidae; genus Drosophila; species Drosophila ogumai. The sequence goes on along the minus strand of JAEIIJ010018237.1, from coordinate 29,514 downwards.
ACTGAGTGTTGTGTGTCACTGTTTTTCCGGCTGCTGCTGCTGCTGCTTCTTCTTCTCCTCCAGCCCCCTCTCTCAATCTCGTCCTGTTTTATGCCTTGTCTGCTGCATGTAGTGTGGCAAACAACATTTTAAAAAGGTTAAAATCCAACTCAATAAAAAGCAGTTGGAAAAAGTTAAAAGTTACATAAAGTGCTTTAAAATTGGCTTTACAGATTGTGCAGTGAATGCACAATTGGACATAGTATATGTAGGTTAGAGTTTAATTTGAGAAAAACAATGAAAAATATATGACAATAGAGTTTCATAGAATTTTACATTTATTTTCAAGCCAATATTTTGAGCATTCTTTTGTGTCTTGCAGTCCTTTGACTGATTTCTTAAATTTGTAAATTAAGTATGCAGTTTTTCTAAACTAATAAAAGCTAACTTAGAGTCGCTTTCTGAATTTAAATTAATGCAATTAATGCACCCTGCAAGGGTATACAAAATTTTAGTTTGCCAAATTTAGCTTCCTTTCTTTTTTTATAATTTAAAATTTCTTATTTACCCCTTCTCCTTCGCACAGACTTTTCATTCACTTTGATGTTGCGCCCGAGAATTAGTGGCTTTTCCCTTGGAATTCCAACGAATTGGGAATATTCCCTCGGAAATTTAAATGCAGGTCGTTCTTTGGCATAAATTCTCGCGCAGTCCCCTTGGAGCCACGCACACCTGTAACTGTATAACTGTACATGCGGGGCCATAATGCTACTATATCTCTGTATGTGTATGTGCATAATGGCTTCAATGGCTCTGCGCCACGCCCCATCCTCGAAAGACAGTACTCCCGCGATAGAGTCTCCTGTCAATTGTTTACACTGCAAAGAATTGTGGAGAAGGAGGGCGAAGGGGGCGGTAAACAAAGCGAGCCAAGACGAGGGGGAAGGAAATGGAAGCCAACTGGGGATGCCATTAACATTAAGGCGAGTGCACGAGCCAGGGAGAAAGAAATCAATGTGAATTATTGATGAATGGTGCAGGGAAAAGCAGAACAAAAAGGGCAAATAAAACCGAAACGTGGCAGAAAAAGATGGCAAAGTAAAATAATAATAACACGCAAAACTTTTCGGAAAGGGAACATGAACAGAGCGAACGAGGAGGAGAAGGAGCAGGAGGTGGTTTTTCCACGCGACTGGGGAAAATGTGGAAATGTGGCGAAGGCGATAAAAAGCAAATATCATGGCCTGCATGCTTTTGGGCGCGTGATGCGTGAGAACAGCACTCGGGGTTCGTCGGGACGCAGGACTCAGGACTCTGGATTCAGGACGACTGCCAGCCACGAGCATGAAATAATAATCAGAAGCCAAATAAGCGTTGAAATCTGAGCCATCGGTTGCCATGGTTCCCCAAAGTCCTCTCATCCCCAGTTGCCCACTTCTTTTCTTCTCGGTTCTCTTTACGATTATTAAAACGAAATTGAAAAACAAAGGGAAAGCGCGTGAAATGGGAGAAGGGCGGGACAGGGTGGCGTAAAAGGGGGAGGGAAAATTATGTAATTTCACGCCGTAAAGTATGCAACGCTTTGATTTAGTTGCCTAGTGACGTAAGAGCTGCCGCCACCCTCTCTGGGAAATCCACTACTCAACACGAAGGGAAACTTAGTAAATAACATTAAAATTTATTCTAATTTTCAACTAAGGTTTCAGCGCAGACTGGTCACACTTATACACTTTTCTTAATAATTTACAACTTGTTCTTTCCTTCCTTAATAAGATTTTAACTTAAGATCAGACATATTCCTGGATTTCCCAAAACATTTCATTATTATAACCCAATTTTTCTCACTTTCCATAAATCCCAAAAAATCACTGCCCGGCCAGTGTGACCAAAAACTCATTATAAAGCTTTCTTGAATGCGATTTTAATGGCCCTATAAGTCTACATTCCTCCACTGACACAGTCACTGCAATACCCTGTGATTTATGCAAATGGCTGGGTCAGTGGCAAATTTACGATCCGCACATGACACACTCGAGTTATTGTCCTAAGGCTAACATTACTCAGAGCACAGGGTATTATGGGAATTATGGGGCAGAATTGGACGAGAAGGAAATTGGCAACAAGTGAGAGAGAGGGAAAAGCAAGTCAGTGGTAGTAGTAGTGAAATTATGGAAAATCCTGACCAAGTTTTCGGTTTCGTGTGGCTCCTTTTTATTTCTGTTGGATTTCTTTGGTATTTCTGGTAACCCCTCAGCTTTTTTTTTTTTAATTTTTTTTCGTTCACCCTGCGCGCTCTGACATTTTTATTTCATTTCATTTGCACATTACCAAGACGGAAAGGGGGAGCGTGCTTAATAAGCTCCCTGGTGTACAATTTTCAGTGCTCGAGTCTCGTAATGGAAATTATAGCTGATGTCATACACAGGGGAAATGCCCTGACTCGGGTCGCATTTCCACTTCTCCTTCCCTCACTATCTTTAGCACTGGAAGAAAAGTTATGGGTCAGAGTTGGGAATAAAATTTATTGTTTTTTCCCAGATTTTTAGTTTTTGAAAAAATTCCTGAATCAAAATAAAATAAAATAGAATTTTCTTTATATTTAAACAGATTTTCAAAGTAAATGCTAGGCTTGTAAGAAGTCCTCTTTGTTTTTCTTTTAGTGTCCTCCTGTTTCTGTTTCAGTTTCGGTTCTGTGACGCCCTTCCGAGTGAAAGTGAGTCAACTAACTATGGCAATATGCCCGCACAGAGAGCCAGAGCCCCACCCAACTTGTTGCAAGTGGGTCGCCGCCGCCGCCGCCGGTGGCAAAATGGGAAATGTCGAGGGCGGCAGGCTTTTAATGCTGCCTTTGGCTTTGGGCCTGAGTGGATTAGTTAGTTGGGAGTAAGCAGCAGCAGCAGCAGCAGCAGGTGGGGCGCACTCAGCTAGTTGATTTATAATTATGGCCAGGAAAAAAACAGCAGCAGCACCACCACTGCCAACGAAAGGCAAACAACGAGCAGACGAGCTCGAGGACCTGGCCAACTGGCTAACTGCCTACTACTACCTCACCTTGTCTGCGGGAAAGCCGGAAAAGTTTCAAGTGGCATATACATACACATACAAAGTTGTTCCTTCGTTCGGCTTGATTTGCTGCAATTGGAGTGTTTTTGGTTTCTGTTTCTATTTTTCTATTTTTATTTTCTATTTTCTTTCTCCGGCTGGCTTCCATTTCCACTTTGACATAGTTTCTGTGTTGTGTTTTCCGAGTGGCGGGCATTTCCTCAAGTGTGGATTTTGTTTCAGACAAATAAGGATTTGTTGAAATTATTTCGAATTAGTTGGCGTATATTTTGTTTGGAGGTGGGAAGTTTTATCAAAAAAGTCTTTATTAGAATGGGAATTTTATTGAAAGTAGAATGGTTTTATATTCAATTGTGGTTTTCGTAGGATTTTAATAAAATACCTTTTTAGATGTATCAATCTTATTCAATATTTATTAATAAATCCATTCAAACTCATTCCTTCTTGCTTTCATTTATTATCAATTTGTAAAGCAATATTCTTCTTCTGATTGAACAGTTTTATTGTTTGAAAATTCCCTTACTTGCTTGTTTATAAACTCATTACTTCTACTTTAAATTGAATCCTTTTTATTAAGATTTAAGCACAAGTTGATTGCCTTAAACTACTTGAACTGAATGACTTCTTCGCCGGCTGCAAGGGCAGTAAAATCTGGAAATTTCAGCCACTGGCCAGTTGATTTAATTTCCTATTTTTTGCAATTTCCTGACGTCTCCTTGAATTTCTTACTAGCTCACTTTCCTCCTTGCGATGACTGCCGCTGCTGCCATTACTCACGCTCAATGTCTCTCCGGTTGCGAGGACTCGTCCTCCCTGTCTTCCTTCCTCCCTAGCCGGACGACACTCATGAGTTGGCAAGTACTTCAAGTAGAGCTGCGTTTTAATTAAATATCAATTACGCAGAGCCAACCCCTCTGGAGCAATGGAGCTCAAGCTGAAAAGCAATCAATTAAGTGTTCTCCTCGAGAAAGTGTCCATTTCCATTCTCCACCTCCCTCGCTTTCCCAGCAGAATGAGTGCAACTCAAATATTTGTAGTCTGCGCTAAGGCGCAATAAAAACAGAACGCAAATTGAATATGAATGATGGTGGGGGAGGAGGAAAGCGCCCAGTTAACCTAAATGGCAAAAAACAAAGAAGAGTGTGTGTGGGAATTTTACCCGCTAATGAAAGGATAGTGACAGTCTGCTCCGGTCTGGTTCGGGTACGGTGGGTTCAGGTCCTTTCGCACAAACGACTTGTAAACAAAATTAATGCCACAAACAAACATTAGCGCACTTTCGGCGTGTTCTGTTCGGAGTTCGCGTTATGTGGCTCATTAGGCCACCACCCACAAGGGGTCAATGGAAAGTGGCAGGAGAAAGTGGGAAAAAGTGGGGGAAAAGGCGGGATCTGGAGGCGAAAGAGTGGCCCAGCTCGCTGACCATTAAACCGAATTACTTAATGACCGCACGCGTGTGCTTTTGATGCCTACTTTTAGGCTCGGGACACACCCACATGGACATGTCCGATACAGAGGGAGAAAAATTGCAACTATCGACTTTTAAAAGTATATTTTATATATTTTAGAAAATACTTAAAATAAAGTTTAACCATTGGAAGTAAATTCTAAATAATAGAGTTAAAGTTTTCTATTCAATTAAATTTATTAAACAAGAGAAAAATCCCTTAAAAATTGTTGTTTGTGTACATTTTGACTTTCTTTAATTTGAGCTTCGGCTTTCTTTTTTTCTTTTCTGCTGCTGTGTGCGTGATTGCTGTTTGTATATTGCTTTTTAATTTTCCTCGTTACTCGCAATTTCCAACTGAAACGTGAGCCACAAAAGCGAAAAGGAAATATACGAGCAAGGACGAGGACGAGACGGCAGCAGCAATAGGAAAAGGTGGAGCCGCCGACATTGTAGTTTCTATTTACGCCTCAACTTTGCCTTATATTTCATAAGTTTTGTGAAACTTTATTCTTCCCTTGCAGCAACCTTGCAGGAATTTCATATTTTTACCCCATTTTCTGCCTTTCCGTGTTTTTGCTTCTTCGGTTCCTCTCATAAATTCCAGGCACTCAAGGCAAGGAGTAATGAAAAATAGGTTAAGCCGGCTTATGTTACCCAAGTCAATAATGAAAAGTTCACAAATCGATGACAAACTTTGGCAATGCGGAACGGGACTATTGGGTATTTTATAGTAGCACAAATAAGTTCAACAAAACTCGAGGTTTTATGTATTTAAAGGCACTTAAAGAAGTTTTAATCAGTTTAAATTTAAGGTTTAGATATTAAAATTGACTTGCAAATTCATTTAATAACTGAAAGCCCGCAAGGATTCCCTCTCAAAACCTAAAATCTCGTAAGTTTAATCTACTGTTGGCCACATTTACTATGCAAAAGTAGGAGATTTCATGGCCATTTTATTCCCATTCCAATTCCAAGGACTGAATTCTGTAAAATCCAAACCACTAAAGAACCACCAGCACCACTGAATTGCGCTCCATTTCCCCTCGGCAGTGTTATTTTATTAATGAAATTACGCAATTTCCTTTTTACGTTTGCCTTTCTTCGTTTGGCTCAGTTTTTGGTTTTCCCTTATTTAATGATGACGCACAGACGTCGACCGACGCAAGTGAAAATCGCGAGAGAATGTTCGGTAAATGTGACCTTAATTTGTGCAGCGGCAGCGGTAAATACAATGTTGATATATGGATTCGAATAAAGGACTAAAGAGTGGAGTCTTCATTTACATGAAGAGCACATTTAAAGTAAAATATGGCCAAAGGCCGCAGGACAAATGTTCGATAAGCGGGGGGTGGGGTTCAAAGGACGCTGCAAATTACCACAAAAGGAAGCCGCCTCACAGCTCGCCATCTCTTCCCGATTTATCCCCATCCCTCCTCCGTTTTCCCCTCTCAAACAAATTGGACATAAAAATGTTTGAGGCAAATGAAGCCATAAATGCGCAATCACGGAATTACATGGAAAAGTAAGGGAGTCGTCGTCGGGAGTCGCTGTTCCTGCCAAAGTGTTTATTTATGCAGTTTTTATTTCAGCAGAAACTCTCTACTCCTCTCGTCCTGGTCAAACGTTGCGCATACGCAACGTGGTGCGGCCAGGGAATAATAATATTCGGAGAAAAGGCGCGGCAGGGGGGGTGGAGAGAAAAAAGGGAAACTTTCGCCGCTGCCGCCGTCAAGTTTAATTGCCTTGCAAATTGCCAAGGAAGTAAAACCATGCAGATCCCTTTGAATTTCATAACAAATTGCTGTAAATTGAAGGGAGTTTTTCTTCGCTCTCCTCTCTCTTTTCTTTGCCACCTCTACCTCCACCCCCACCCACCATTGTCTTCTTGCCTGTGGAAAAGTTTGACTGCTCTCGCCGGAAAACCGCCGCCCATTAAAACTATTTGCCGTAACAAACAAGACAATCTGGGCAAAAACAAAAAAAAAAAAAATCAGGCAAGCTAGTGAGCGAGCGAAAAGAAAATTCTTGTGTGTGGCAAAGATTTTCCGGCTGGCTGTGGGTGGTTTTTGGTGGCTCTCAGCTCAGCACCCCCAACTTTGATTGTCTGGCCAGCTTTGTTGCATTCCTTCGAGGCGAACACAACTATTTGCTCAACTATTAGAAAGTCAATTAGGTTTTATTTTTTTAAAGCTAAAGCTGGCTGGCCTTTAAGGAAGCGAGCGTTTAGCTGTCATTTTGATTGAATTAAGTTGGTTCTCTTGGGACACGAATGCAAGTAATTTCAATTAAAATCCAGCATTCCGAGAGGCGCATCTGGCAGCACCTGCACTGCGTAGGTTTTCCCGGGCTTTTCCAGCTCGATGATTGTCACTGTTTGACAATTGGTTTTTCTGATGGAAAGCGAAAATTGCGCTGACAGCATTTCAACCGAAAAATAGAGATTGTAGACGTGCAGGGTGATGGGAAAGTGAAAGAGATGGGATGGAGGCTGTAGGGAAATTGGCCTTTTCCAGGCTTAAATAGGTTCCCGAGAACTGGAGATAATATTTGTGTTTAAGAATGGAGTTAAATTTAATTGGTTTTCTTTAGATTCTATAGCTTAACAGGGTTTTACAATTTATAGAAGCTTGTTTTTATAGTTCCCATTAACCTTCACCTCTCATATCATTTTCAACATACAAATAAGCTTTCCTTACTGTAGAAAACCCCCTTAAATTGGCCTGATTCTCGTTTCATTTGCTCACTTCCCGAATACGTGACTTCCCAGATATCAACAGCTCTTCTGGCCTGGCAATACTTCCTCTTCGGACTCTATAAACTTGCCATTAATTGACAGGAATACTTCTGGCACTCCTTTTGATGCTTCGACTCTGAACGTTGTATTTGTTTTTTTTTTCTGTTGGTCAGTTATGATTGCCAGTACGTGCTTGGCGTCTTAAATTCCATTTCATGCCCGACTTGCCTCTCAAATTAACTGAAAATCATTAATTGCTTAGCAGAGCAACACAATGGTTTGGGATCCTGGACACAGGACCTGCTGTCTGCTCCGAGTCCGTGTTTGCTTTGGCCTTTGGTGATTGTGCTTGTGCTATTGCTTTTGCTGCTCCTGCTGCTGCTGCTGCTAATTGCCGGTAAATTAGTTTCTATTTGCAAATTAAATAACCCACACCAGGTGCCCAAACTGTCAAACTCTTTGATTGACCGCCCGTCTGCAGCATTTTCAAATTGAATTTCCATTTCAGTGGCCACTTTTCCGCTTACGCTTTCCCACCCACCGATGGAAATCTGCTTAAAGTTGAGCCTCTGCCGCCTGTGGTTCCGGTTCCTTCAACGTCAACGGCGCCGTGTCCGTCGTTCGGTGGAAAAGTAAACAGAAAGCATGCGGAAAAAGCGCAAGTAACCGGCCACGCCCCCATATCCTAGCATTTGCTCCTTGTGGCAAAAAAAATCGATAGCCTGATTTTCAACGGCAAAAGCAAACAAAAGACAGGCACACACACACACACACACATATATAGTCGTGATCAGAACCGCAGAGGGAGGTGTAGTACATCCTGTCTTGACCCCCTCTCGCAGCTCTTAGTTTGCCGTGTGTTTGAACTAGACGACGACGGTCTCAAAAAGTAGGCAACGTTTTGCTTGCATTCGCATCTCGGTGACAGAGAGAGAAAATATTATAAATTCTTTAGAAAAATAGGTAAAAATTTAAATTTTATAAAATGCTGAAAGCTATTAAAAGCAATTGATCAGTATAGTAAAATTGTAGTAAATGTGGCTTAAGTTTATCTTTTTTAAATATTCCTTAAAACATTTGTACTCTTTTTTTTCAGTGCACTTTGCCTTGCGCCCCTGTCACACCATACATTTTTAATGTGTGCCCCGGTGCTCTTTAGGATTCCAGCCCTGTCTAGGACATAATGAGTGAGCGCTAGCAGTTGCAGTTGCCTCCCTGCCGCCGCCCACTTTTTGAATGGCATTTTGTGGGCGTGATGTCGTCTATAGTCGGGGAATTTCGCATTTAGAAAAGCTTACGGAGACCATGAGAAAAATTCATGAGTAAGAGGGTGACTAGGTGGTTGGGGACACACGACTAAATGAAATTAAGCTGCCATATGCGGTGGGACAATGGCTGTTCCTTACTGCCTGCCTCTCTCTTTCAGATAGAGAGAGAAAAAATAGAAAACTAAACACAACTACTACTACTGTGGGCGACTAAAGCATGAAATGCCATTAGGTAAAAGTTTGTGTGGGTCTACGGAGGACTTAAAGGCATTTTTCAAAGGGTTCTAATTTGCATAGAGGACTTTGAGGAGAAAATAAATTTGCATATTTGAATTACAAGAAAATAAAAGGAGAAATATTGGAAAAATCCTATTCAGTCTGTGACAGACTACTGGCTTTGATTCAGAAATGGGAATAGGTAAGTTTTCATAGAGATGGTTTGAAAGTTGGAATGGTTTTAAGGGCTGCTTAAGGTTAGAACACTTTTATAAATGATAAAAAGATACATTTTCTGTTTATAAACAAAAGTTAATAAAATTTTTATGCGTATTAAATAAATATAGTAACTGTTTCTTAAAAGCTTTTCATTTTTATTCAAAAAGAATTGAAGAAAATATATTTTCAGACTTTATTACCTTTAATTATTTTACTTTAAAAGGGCTTTAAATATTATTAATAATTTTCCGATAAGGTAAATAGTATTTTCATTCCCAAATATAAATAAATATAGTCCTATTTGCACAAAAACCCATCTGAAGTACAAGAATTCATCAAAGATGAATACGTCCCACAACTTTCACTAGCTTTAGTGCAGTCCGGATATTTTGTCAATCGATTTCTTGTCCATCCAGCAATATGTTTGGCATTTTCCACCCTCAGGTGGTGGTGTGTCTCTGCAGGTGTTTGCTCATACAGCGGCACAGACACCTAATGAATTATTGGTTATTTTTGTGCCCATTCTACTTCCTAATCGCAGGCAACCTCAACCTCAACATCATCAACTACTACACTACCCTCCCTCACTATTGGTACTCATAAAAACCAAAATTGAACGCATTTCCAGTATTCATTGATTTTCTGTCACGTTATCGGGCAAACATTTCAGAGGTTTACTAACCAAACAAGACCCAGTGTCACTCTATTTCCAACTACCCCCCAGGAAAAACTATTAATGCCAGAAACGTATCAGTGGGTTTCAAACATAAATCAACACGAAACTGGTCATAAAACCCACAGAAAAGTGTCAATCGTAGGAAAATGGTATGGAAAACCTCTCATTTGCACCCTTTTCGGCACCCCATTTTTTACTTTTACACTTTTCCAAGTGTTGGGGTTATATTCAAAAACACTTTAAGCATTTACTTTTTTCGGGGGCACAAAGTTTTCTTCTTCCTCAGTTAGTTTTTTTTTTTTTTGTTTTATCACACCGTAGGAAAAGCAGGTGAAAATGTCAACGACAATTGCCAGCGCCAGGTGGCGAGCAACAACAACAAAAACAACAAGTGTAATAACAGTAGCAACATCAACAACATTTGCATAAATTTCAAGGAACGTTTGGTGGCAAAAGTTTGCGCTGAAAGTGATTTACATGGTGGGTGGGGGAGGTAGGGTGGAAGGCGGTTGGCTGGGTTTCCCGCCTCCAAGCTCAGGCTTTCCCATCGTTTGTTGCTTAAGTTCAGTTTAACTTTCCTATAAACTTTTGTCACGCCCCCCGCCTCAGTTATTTCCCGCTAGCCTGGCCTCTGCGGGCGGTTCTTAGCGCCTCAGTTAGCAGGTAGGTTTCTGTTTTGTTATTTTTACTTTGTTTTTTTTTTCTTTATTGTTGTTGTTGTTCCTTCATTTCTTTTTGCTTTATTTTTATTAACCACATTAGTTGATTTTTGTCACGCGAAAAGTTGCCTTCGCTGAAATGTGATTTATGGAAATTTCCTTCACACTTATTGTGTGCTTAAGCAGAGAGAGAAAATGGGTAGCAAAAACAGACAGAAATTGCGAGAGAACGCTCTTTGTCTTACTGACTTATAATTTTAGTTGCATTATTTTTTTAACCATTATTTAGATGATTTTTAAATAAAAATTTAATGCTTATTTATTAAATAAATATTTTTATTTTTAACACTTTTTTCTGTTACTTTTTTCTCTGTGTATTTTAGTTTTCTCCTTCTCCCCCACTTACACCTGGTGTGGTGCATATTTTAACAGTTTATTTATTTAGCGTCAGGACCAACTCCCGATTATACCTACATAAAACATTTCTTAGCCCGGTTTTTCGTTTTTGTTTGGTTTTTTTTGGGGGGTAAGTTAAAGCATTTAGTTATTGTAATTTGCGTTGATTTCGTGGTTGCTCCAGTGGGTGGTGGGTCTTATGGGTGGCGGTGCGTTTTAGTTAGAAGTGCGTGAGCTTGATTTAATGACCTCGGGCGTTTTTTATTTATTTACTTTGCTGGAATTTTGTCAACAATTTGTTTGATTTGATTGCTTGGCTAATGAGGGAGAAATGGTCAGACTTTGATGAAGCAAAAATAAATGTGATTGGTCCAGAAAATAATGAAGATTATTGAAAAGTGAATTGATTAAATTTGAATTTTTCTGGATTGAAATCATCAAAATTAAAGAAGGATTAAAGATATTAGGGATATCCTAACAAGTATGAAAATACAATTTATAAGGATTGAAAAAATTTAGTTATTTAATTTTAAAAATGTTTACTTTACATTTTTAGAAATCAGAGTTACTTGGGAAATTTTAAGCAATTAATTTTTCTTAGCTATAAAAGTTTATAATATTAACTTTTATTTTTACTAAAGCCTTTTTCTACCAACACTTTCTAAAATTCCATTTTCCACTTTCTAACCACCATTTATCCCTCTACAGTGATTACAGTTGCCATGCTCGGACATCGATAAAACCAAAGGACTTGCTTGCTTTATACACTTCCACGGGCACCCACACAAGTGTGAATGCCCAGTGAATGTTATAAACTTTGATTTCCTTTTATTGCCACACACACACACCCACAGCAACACTCTCCCCTAACACACACACACTGGCAGCAGAGTGGCTAATCCAAAATGGCTGCCATAACAGTGCTCGGGGAACTCTGGAGTTTTTAGCTGAAATTTTTATGAGGCCACAACACGCACCCCAAACGAAAGGAAATAACTAAAATCGGACTGTGACTACAATTTAATTTGTACAGAAAAAATCTATATATATATACGATAAAGAGAAATGTGTGCAATATCCATGGAGTTTGCACAATTCATTTCTTTTGTGGAACTTGAAAAATGTTTCAAAATGTTGCATGTCGTTCGTGGGGCCAAAGTATTTTCTTTTTCGTTGCATTTATTTTTAGTTTCGCATTCGCATTAAATGCGATGGCATTTTCATGTTGATTCGCAAAGCCTTTAGTATGCAGTGTTTCAGGTGTGTGGCGGCAAACCCTGGCCAACGACAGCATGTTGTAACGTTTATTTTATGGATCTGCTGCATTTCAGTTTTTTACCCCCATCATTTTTTACCCACAGAATCGAAAAAGCTTGTTACATATTTCATTTATCAACCGAAACGGGAAACGTAAAATGATTTAGTTTTTGTATTGACGGCAACTCGTGGTACTTACTGCATTTTGCGGAAAAGTGTCAAGGGGAATTGAATTGAAGGAACTTACCTAAAAAGAAAAGTAAAGAGAAATGTATAGTTTAATATAAATATTTTTAAAATTTATAGTTATAATAAGCTGTACATATAATAAAATAAATACATAAATTGGGCTTAGTTTCCAAAATTAATATTTAATGAATTTATGCTTCCCTCTCCGAATTTCCAAAATACTAAAATTACTTTTATGGTTTTCGTGACTCGCATTCATTATAATTTCCTGCAAAAACCCATTGAAATGAGTAATTCTTAATTACAAAGTACCGATTACCATCTAATACCCACAAATTTGGCAACTAATTCCAGCTGAAATCATTCGATTTCAAATAAAACTTGAGCTGGGACAAATTGATTTATCAGTCATGGCCCTCGCTAACCCCGCCATAATCGTATGCAAATTATGATGCGCTTAATTTGGGATCACGGCCACTCCGCACCACTCTGTAGCAGCTCTGCAGCAGCAGCCCCTCCCTAGATAATTGGCAAAGTTTGAACTTTAATTAAAATTGAAAATTGTGTTGCCATTTCTGAATCTAAAATATCCCTACTCCTGTGCTGTGTCTGGCTGCTGCATTATTCTGGCCCTAAACGCCGGAGGCAAAACAGCTGCGATAACTTGTGGAATGGCTTTGTCAGGGCAGCCCGGAATTGTTTTTGGATTTGTACAAATGTTTTGTCACTGTGCTAAATGCAAACTTCAATTAGTTTGTCCGGTGATTCAGTTGGGCTTACACACACTGATTCCCCGAGTCCCAAAACCAAAACCAGAACGAAAATGCTGCCAGAGAATGAACGAATCCAGGGAGAGAATGGGGAGGGACCAAGGTAGGGGGCATATTTCAGGCTGAAACTGAAAACGTTTGGCATATTGACAGGCGCATAATTAACACTATTATCAGCATATGCCCAGAGATAGAGCGTTGAGTGCCGTTGAGCAGCATGGCCACAATTTGTATTTGCCAGCCAAAATATATATTTTGCTGGCTATTAAACTTTGGCCGACAGACATAAGTTTTGATTACGATGTCGGGACTTCCAGTGAGGCTGCCATAATATAAATGAATCCATACATATATTCAGTTATTACATTTTGGCAATAAGAGTCGCCAATACAAAAAAAGAAATAAATACAATTCCACAAAACTAATTTCCTGCTTTCAAATGAAAGTTACAACGCCTCTCTTGAGCCAGCAATCATGTCCACGTTTCGGTTCGTTGGTGGCTCTCGGTGGTTCGTGTTAGCAAAAACACTCAAAAGTAAACACGAAAAATTAGAAAAATCACCAGCGAGGAAACAAGTAAATTAAACTTATTATTTTCTTGACGCTCGACACGCTTTGATTTAGTTTCACGCTTCACAGCCATGAAAATTATGCGTAATAATTGCAAGTGAAAATTGTAAAAGGAAAAGTGTAATGGCAAAATAATTGAAAATAATTTGATGGCAGAAAAGGCGCAAAAGAAATTTGTCATTGTTGCTCGGCTGAAAATATTTAATATATTATAACTACTGCATAAAAGTCAGCCATATTTTTATATTTTTAAAATATTTATATACAATTTAAAAAGATCAGTATAACTATCATATAGCCTCCATAAAACAATAACCATATCTTGACGCTAAATGTAAATGTCGCGCTTATCGCTGAAATATTTATCTCACATTTAAAATGACATTTCCTGCGCAGCAACAAAAAAATTATTTTACAAAAGATGAATATCCCTTTATCCGGTTTATTAACACATGGTATGTGCCACGCCCTAAACCACCAATACGCCCCTTCCCAGAATGCCGCATTTAAACTACAGCAGATTGTTGTTGCGGCTGTGTTTGTGAATACAATCAAATTACATTTACATTAGCGAGAGAGCTCTTTTTTGCACGCATTTGGCAAATTCATATTAAATATTTAATTAGTTGCAATGAAATTGATTGCATTAGTCGCTGGTATATGCGGCAGAAATGGGTTTTTGTTGTTAATGAACTTTGTAAACTTTTTAGACGGTTTGCTGGTCTGCTGGCTCTCTGGTAATGCGGAAAATGTGAATGCGAATGTGGGAGTTTTTCCAGCAACCTGCCAAATGTCAATGCCAGTGCGTGGGTTGTGCCCATAAATTGGATTTTATAAACAAAATGCATATTGACAGACTTATGGGGATCCTTGTGTGCTTGGGGATTTGGGAGATTTTTTTTTGATTGGCCTGAAAATGATGCCAAAATATAAATTATTTCGGATATTATTTATTTCACAAGTTCAAGGAAACTTTGTCTATGATTTAATGGTTATTTTTGGCCAGATTTTTATTGAAAAAATCAAAAATCTATTGAATTTTTATTATACTACTATTTTCCCAGACTTTAATTAACAATTTCCCCCAAAAAAACAGACATCCAATTAACTCGTTAAACTCAGTGAAAAAGCGTAAAACATTTAGGGAAGAAATTCGCGAAATAAGCCAACCGCTTGAAATTTTCCCTTAAAAAAGAGGGAGAATGAAAACCTGTGACCAGCATAAAAATACCGGAAACGGAAAAGGCGGAAAAAAGAGCACATAATGCCACTTAATTAGCGAGCACAGACACAAGCACATGCGCACACTTACTCACACAACGGCAAACACATGCTTAATGCACATTAAGCCCAGAAATAAACGAGACAGAGAGAGACAGTAAGGAAAAGAGAGGAAAAGCGAGCTCGGGGGGGAAGTAATATCGAGCGTACAAATTTTCCCGCAAATCAAGAGCAACGAAAAAGCCAAGAAAAATTAAAAACTGGCACACAGTTCTGGCAGGGACCAAGAGAGAGATGGTGAATGTGGGTCAACTACTGCGTTACCCATTGTTCACACACACACACACATATACGCGCACACACACTCTCACATCCGGCTTTAATGTCATTTGCATTTTTTTCCATAGCCTATCCAAGCGGGCAGCTGCTTTCGCTAGCGTGCCAGAGAGCAGAGTGTGTGTTTGTGTGTGTGCTGAATTTATTCCTTCCTTTCACTTGTTTTAATTGTGCATAAATATTTTCCCATTGCTTCTGCATGCAAATTAGGTGAACCAAAAATAAAGGAAAACTTAAAACGCATGTCTGTGTGTGTCGAATGCAATCTGAATTGTATTTATAGTTGGGATTATACCGAAGAAAGTAATAGTAAGCGATTTTGTTAAAATTCAAAATGCTTCAAAAAGATAATCTAAAATAATTACTGCTCAAAGATAAGGTTTTCCTAAGCTTGAATTATATTTTCAGAAAGACTTTATTGTTTTATTTATCTCTTCCTCAAAATTCAAGATTAAATTTCAAATTTTTTTAAGCTTATAATTGCTAAATACCTTTAATCAATGATCCCTATTTAATTTAAAAATTATTTATTCAACCATTTAATAAGGCTACTAAATGTTCTATTAAATATCTACATCTACCCCAAGGGAACCCTTTGCGAATTTATTTTAAAATACATTTGGTTCCCCCTTTTTCAAAACCCATAAACGGCCAAAAACTAAATGTTTTTTTAAAAAAATTCCATGTCCTGCCACCTCCTTCCGCCCAAAAAAGTATGCTACAGATTAATGGTCATGGCAAAACGAAAATAAAACCGTCTAGCTTTCTATTGCAACTCCCCCATTTCGCCCCCGTGGCGTTCTGCAATGGAGTTGCAAATTAAATGCAGTGACAAATTACACAAATTGCAAGTGCAACTGCAACGGCAACTGCAACTGCAACTGCATCGGGAATTGCACTCTAAATTCGAAACTGCCAAATGCTGCAATTGCAACAAATTGCAAATGCGTTTTAATTGCAATTCGCATCGTTTGCCACTGCAACAATTTGCATTTCCAATTCTTTTTACAATGTCTCTCTTTTTTTGTTCGTTCTAAAAACGAAAACAAAACTAAATGGTAAAGTTTAATGCAGCCCGCCCCTAGATCCATATATAGAAACGAAAACTCCCCCTTTGGCTGGACAAGCCTAACGAGCAGCATTGTTGTTGATGATGACAATGATTAGATGCGATAATGCAAATGAGTCAACAACGCCGAGTCCTTGGCTCCTCCAGTTTGATGGGGATGTGGGTGCGGCAGCGGATGCGGATGCGGATGTTGATGATAATGATGATGATAGTGGATGGCGATGGAGCTCCAGCGGCTGCCATCGCTTAAAAAATTTGCATGCCAATGATACATGTCCTGCATTCACAATTACGCTCAAAATAATAGAATAAAGGACGAACAGGCATTACGGAAGGATTTTATAAACTGTAACCCTAGGGGGGTTTTCATGTGGAAAGTATTTATAGGTAAATAAAAACAAAGATATATATTTAAACTTTAATAAACCTTTTTTGTTTTATGCGTATGAAATTTAAGAAATACTTAATCTAGAAATTAGGAGCATTTTTTTAATTTACCTCTCACAAAATTTCAAAATATTCTAACTATATTTTGAGCCTCCAAAGAGATTCTGTAGCCCCCACAAACTGGAAAATATTTTCTTAAGATCCTAACCAATCTTTATTATTCTTCTAAATAATCTAAACTAGTTTTTTCTAGCTAGATTATTAATATTTTGACTGCAACTGTATTCAGAGAAAGATATATACATTTATGTAGATATCTATAGATGCCGCATACAGGCTGGCTACCCCCACGTATGTGGGCGTGTCAGAATGGGGCGTTGGCGACAATGACAGCGATGACATTGTTGTTGCGGAAAAGCAGGCAAAAGGGAACATCACTGATGACGTGTGGTTGTCATTAGAGCAGGCCACAACTGCATCCAGTGCACGAAACACGCCCACGCGTCCGCCTAACATTCAGCATTCACTATCCCAGTCACCAGAGCAGCCCTACAACATCCCCTGACCCAACTACCCACCACTGACCATGTTTTGCATGGCTATCACTGTCGCTGCTCCTGCTGCTGGTGTGGTCCTCCGTTGACAAAATGCCCACCACACTGACCAAAAATGCATACAACATGGCACAAAGGGCCAAAGACCCGGGCTAGGTTGTGGTTCTACTTGCGTCTCCCCTCTCCCCTTTTTTTGGGCATCCCCGCCTGCTTTGTTTTGGCGTTCATTTTCAGTCGTCAGACTAAGCTTTAATTTTAACCCTCAACTGTCAAAATAGTTGGGCAGTAAACGATTTTTAGGAGTTAAAGAATACCTCTTTGAAATATTTAAATTATTTAATATTTAATTTTAAAATAATTATTATAAAAATATCTTATGATTGCAATATCTTATTATTGCAATAAATTTGACTTGTTGGTTACTGATCTTTAAATAATAATAAAAATAATACGTCAAAATAACCCCTTTCCTCCCTTCTCTTGTAGGGTTAATTTCCTATTTTTCCTTGCTGCCAAATTATGTGCAGGCTGTTGCATAAAATGGTAATTTTTTAGACTCTATATGGGTTACCAGCCGCCATTCATTTGCATAATAACTACAAGGGTGACAGGGAGGCAAATGCCATTTTATTATGGTTTTCCCCCCACAATGAGAAATGTGCATTTCTGTTTAAATTTAGAATGCAGGTCCTTAAATTGCTGTCACAACAGCCACACAACAAAACAAAAACAAAAAATAAAAAAAAATAAGGGAGGAAAATGCAAAATCGGGGCATATGTTGTCAGCCACCCACGTAATGACATTTTGATGACATTTTTTATAAACATTTAGTTTCTATTTTTGGTGCAGAGCCAAAGTTTATGCAGCGTGGGTGGTGGCATAAGAAATGAATGGGATATGATTCCCAGAAGGGATTTACTGGCCAATTTGCAGGCCAATTAGTGTAACCAGGCTAATAGAATTTTTGTGTTAATTTTATTGCAGCTTGTTGCGTAGTCAGTGTCTTTCTTCATCCCCGCGTGCACTCGCCTCTAATGACTGATTTCGAAAGCTATTAAATGGGCACACAGGGTGGAGTGGGGGAGGAAACCCAGTGCAGAGGAGTACAGGATGCCCTTCCTGCTCATCCCTTTTCGGTCAGTGCAGAAACCGAAAAGTGAGTTATCAAGCAAGCACTTTTCTAATTACGATTTTGTCCGACGATTTTTGGACACTGCCCTGCACTCAACACTTTGGAAAATAATTAAGTTTTTTAACTTTTGAGAATTATGAGAACTATAGTTGGTTGGGAATCATACGGATTTTTTATGTAATTCTTGAAAGTTAAGTAGTTAAAGAGTCTTTTTAACATTGGGATAAGCTTTTTAAAAGGAAATCAACGTCATAGATTTAGTTAATATTGTCTTAGCACTTTTTTCTTAAGAAACAAAACAAATCTCTTGAGAATTATAAGAATTATAGATAATTAAAAATCGTTCGAGTTTTTGTAGAATTTTTTTTTTTAAGTTTTAAAAGGTGTAGGCTAAAAATATACATATATATCAACGTGTTTAATTAAATTTATAAGTTTATAAATTAAAAAATTCACTCCCACATAAAAGTTAATTTCTTCCAGTGCATGCTAGCCAACTAGATGCCGATTCCAAGTCTGACTCTGACGGCCTGTTGACTGCGAAAGGACATTTGGGAACCGACTGCTATGGGGAAACTGCTGGGGATAACATTAGCCAGTGAAATTTCCCCAGGCCGATGGCCCATCCTCACGTTGCTGTTGTTGTTGTTGTTTGTTGCCGTTTGTGATGTTATGGATGCAACTTTAAATTGCTTTGCCAGCGCGAGAGTGAGAGAGTCAGAGTTTTTCTAACAGTTTCCCCCCTGGAGGCCAACTGACAATGCAGAGGATTGCCACATAGCAGGTTTCGAGTTGGTTTCAGGCTGGGCTGCGGTTCAGTTTTTGGACAAAGGGGCGCTGAAGAGGGGTTTTCAGGAGGGCCTGATATTTTCATCGTCTGTCTGGGGCGCTCCGGCACCGGCTCCGGTGGGAAATGCGCCACTGCACTGATTGCACTTTGGCTCAACATTTCACAGAGATACGAGTACGAATACGAGGAGGCCCCCGAAAATGTCTGAGTGCGTAATGCGTTTTCACGGCGGCCCTGGCCAGGCCAGAGGGACTTTTTGCCGGAGGCAGGGGATCAGGGGACAACCGGACAGATATGGGTGATAAAGTGCAGACATTTGACAAATTAACTGCTTTGCGTCATGCGCCGGAAATGTTGCAAATCTCGTACCGTCAATAGCTGTTGTGCACACCACCACCATCACCATCACCAGTCGATAATTCCCTGGGATCTCTGATCTTTGATTGATTTATGAAGCCAACCCCTCAGCTAGCACACAAATAGAGCCAAGTTTGAGGTGTGAGTTTTGCATGCATTGTTATTAAAGCCCCTTAGCCCATAAAATAAGAGATAATAAACGAAAAAGGTCTTACTTGGTTGTGGTTAAAAGCAAGCGAAAGCACATCGTCACTTACCTGTAAAGAAATAATGAGAAATCAATAATTAAAATGGGTTCAAGGTGCAATATAGTAAATATGAGAGATTGTGGCATGAAGACATAAAGGATATATGCAAAATTCTTGATTTATAATTTGATTAATTATTGCCTTAGGAAGCTTTCACCTTCAAACTAGTTTCTAATTATAATGTTTTCTCTTATGGGGAATCAAAGCACAAAGCTTGCAAATTTGCCTTTTTAATTGTTAAACAAAGTGAAATGTGTTTTTCCCATTCAACAAAGGGGAAGAAACTCTTACATAAATCCTTTTTAACCCAGCTGCACCCACATATAGCCTCTATATTTTTGCCTTCTGGGATAACATACATAAACATTAGCCAAAGCATATAATAACACGGCAACACAAAGTCACCAAGAGAGTGAAGAGCCGGGGTTGTGGAAATGGCGTTCAAATTGTATTTAGTCGTAAAATGCACAAACACAAAGGTTCAGAGGGGAATACGGCTTTTCCGAGAAGGACGAAGAACATAAAACTATTGGCAACTGCGGTACAGAGGGAGAGGCCATATAAGGGCCATAATTTCAACACTAATGCCAAGCCACAAAAAAATGGCTCTGCTTGGCGACCTTGCGGGTCTTGCAAATGGTCAGACTTTGACATGTGTCAAAGGAAACCCTGATGGAGAGACTGCCCTCCCTAAGGGGAGGGGAAAAACAGGATCTGGAGGGGATGTGAGAGGTAGGCTGAGTCAGAATTACACCTGTGACCTTATGCTAGTAGTGGATTTCACTAAGAAATATGGGAAGTTTTTAAAAAATTATTGTTTTATAAGATGTGTAATTATTATAAAAACATTAAACATAGATTGGTATTTCATGTGAACTATAAAAAAGCATTGAATGACTTTTGAATAATGCTACTTTTTGTAATATATTTAAAGTTTAAGTATTAAAAGTTTCTTTATTATAAGTAAAAATATTCATAACAAATATCTTTTATTTTTTGTTTACATCGAAACTATTTCTATTATTTTCTTTACAGTGTATCTATATCTGTCATTCAGCTTGGGCCATGGTCGTCGTGTCACGAACCTCGATAAAAATCAACAGTTTATGTGAGACGCATGATGTCCTTGAGAGCTGGGCAAAGGGATACGGAAAGGGACGCTGCGCTTGCTCCTGCTCCTGGAGGACACGATGGAAATGTCATTTTTACAAGGCAACCTCATCGAAAGGACATGGCAAACAGCAGTGGCTGGCTGCCGGGGCGGTATCTCTGAGGAGCCTGGCAAATGTATTGCCTTCTATTTGCATTTTCTATTTATTTCTTTATCCCTTTCCTGGCCGTTCCTTTGCTTGGCTCCAGCTCCTTTGCTTTCCTTTCGCCTTGGCACTTGAGCCCGGGCCCGCCATTAGTGGCACGTCCTTGGATATTTCGTCCGTGTTTGTCCTGTCCTCCTCCGCTTTGGCACTCATATTTTATTAAGTAGCAAAGTTGACAAGGGATTTGCCAGGGCAAGGAGGCATGGAGGCAAAGATGCAAGGAGGGGCCGCCTGTCATTTTGTAAAGTAAATATTGGTAATTTTTATTGAGGATTTTCCTTGATTTCCCTTTGAGCATATGGCTTATCCCAAAACTGGTCACAAACTTTCCCCGACGACCGAAATTAAGGGCATTTATTTTTGGCCACTCGAACTTGAACCCGAATCAAACTCAAATGACATTAGGCGAGAAAGCCTAGCAACACTTGGAACTTGTGGGGCTTGTGAAGTTTTTGGGAAAAAAAGAAATCAGACCTGAAGCATGGGCAAATTATTAGAAAAGTTTTGCCACCTCCCCCTCCTCCTGCTTGGCAAGGGACGCCGCCTGAGAGTGAGAGTGCGAAGGGGAGGTCGACGACGATGGGAGGAACGCTTCGTTGCACAAATTTGTGGACCTGCGGCGCAAATTTGTACAAAATGCAACAGACCGTAAGAGACAACATAAGCGATAACACAACAACCAAGCCGAAACCAAACCAGGCAGGCAGGAAGCTGCCTCGAGTTGTGTTCACAGCGGTTGCTAACAGGATTTTCACCCCAACTCCCGCCCCATCCACGTGGCTTTTCCACACCCATCAGCCTTATTTTCTCCACCTTCCTTTCCTTGGGTTACTATGGCGAAAAATGAGACTGAGGAGACTGAGGCCAAGTGTCGATGCATGGCATACGCAAATTGCCAATCGTTAAGTGAATTTTGAGTTGAGTTGGTTGCTCTTTACTAAAGGGGGGAGAAGGATAAAGGCACTGGGAAAAGTTGGGGTTAAATCTGTATTTTTTTTAAATATTTAAATAAAATTAGGGGTTCAGAGATCATCTTGTATTTTGTTTAAATCTACTCAATAATCCTACTACTGTGACAGAGTTACAAAAAATTAAGTAATTCTTTTAATTATTTCGATTTCAAATCAATTAAAAAAGCTTCTAAAAAATTGCATTTTATGCAAGTTTAGTCCAAATTTTTTTGTATTTTTTGTACACCTTATAAATTTTATTTAAATACATCAAACAACCCCTTCAATTCCCTTATATTTTCCACATTTTCCTTGAGCGATTGCTTTTCAAGGCACTATAAGCAGCCGCTTTTCCTTGGGCCACGCTCCAAGTCAGGTGAATTACATTTCATAAATGTCTTCTAGAAGCCTTTGCCATGCATCATTTAACTTTGACGCCAACCTGTCCAAACACTTAAGGCGCTCACTCCGCCAATTTCCACAAGGAGGAGGAGGAGACTGTTAAAATCGAAACGGGGGTTGGGTCACGCACCATCATTTTCATTTTCATAGCATAAAAAAAAAAGCAGAAAAGAAATTGTTATAAAATATTTAAAAATCATGCCCAAGCGGACAAACGAGCCTTGAAAACACCTCAAGGAAGCTTGTGAAAGGAGTGGAAAGATTTCAGCTCAAATATGCAAGGCAATGGATGAAAAAAAAAGAAATAATAAAAAGGCAAGCAGCAGTGAGAGAGTAGGTGGCAATGGAAAATGGTTCAGGACTCTGTTGAATCACATATGTTGGCGCGTATTTTGGTTAGAGTCCCTTCGAACTTGTATATATACTAGCTCCCTATATATACATATGTGTATATACCGGGTGTGTATAAATAAAATACTATATTCCCTGACATGAATATTTAACAATGCAACAACGACATTCAGCCTCTCTGCCTTGCTGCGCTGCTGCATTGGTAAAATATCACAAAATATTCATTTCAATTTCATTTGCTTTTTTCGAACTTCGTTTACATTTTCATTTTTTATTTCTTTATTTCCCAACCATTTTCCATTTGTTTTGCATTTTAGTTTTATTTGTTTTTTACTTCCTCCCTCTGGTTGGCTTTATTTGGTTATTTTTATCACTATTGAGGATTCTGCTCTGCGCTGACAATTTCCTTGGCCACATTCAGTGCTCTCTGTTGGCAATTATTTTGTTATTCGTTTGTTAAAAGCATCAACATCAAGGACAAGACAATTTTATTGCACGCTGTTTGCGGCATACAAATTGAAAATTGATTGTTTATTTTTGAGGCAAGAAACAAGATTTTAAAAGGGAAAAATAGGTCTTGACACAAATTCCCCCCGAATTACTCAACCGAATGTGTCGGCTTTCATCGCTTTTTGACGCAATCTAGAGATTCCATGTCGCAGTAATTTTGCATGACAGATTAATAAGCCGCCGTCGCTGCCTCTCGTCCCGAATTGACATTAAATTGTAATAAATAGGCAAACAAGACAGCATCCCTGTGGCAAATCTCCGAAAAAGAAAGAAGAACAAATTGCCATGGCAAAAGGCAGCAACAGCAGCAGCAGCGCAGTGGCATCATGAAAGAAACTTGGTTGGGGAGCAAAAAGACTGAGCAACGACGACGTCTGCAGTTGAAACGAATTTAATTTTCTACTTTTTATTTTTATTTATTTTTTTTTTGTGCCCTCTCGCGTCTGGCAGACACAAACAGAATAACAAGCCGCAAGCCTGAGGCTGACATTTCTCCTTAAGCTACAGCCAGCTACCTTGCCACCAAGCAGCTTCTTTTCTTGGCTTTTTTTTTAGGTTTTTTAGGGGGTTTTGTGCCTTTGCTCCCCGCATCGCAGCCCGGAAAATAGTGGAAACTTTTGATAATTACATTTGGCGGCTGTTGCTTTGGCAGCTAAGCCAAGTAAAAAAGAAAAGCAAAAACTCCTCTCGAAGGTAGCAGAGCAAAAAGCAAGCATCCAGGGGATAAGAAGTGTAGGCTCTGTGGTCTTGAGCTGTTCAACTGCAGACCTGAAGTAGATTGATTTAAAAGTTTCGACTCATGAGGGGTTGATTTGATATTATTAATCAAAAAAACTCCAAAACTGATTTCAAATCAATTTATAAAGCATTTAAAAGAATGATTCCATCTAATTTTGATTTATTTCAATACAAGAGCAATTCCTGTAATTCTGTAAACATTTTTTCTTTAACTTTACCTTTATTTTATTTTAAGAATTTTCTTTAAAACTAAGACTTAAGGTAAAGTTTGCCCTGAAAGGCTGAGCCACAACTCACACAGAATCCCCACTAGATGTATTTTCCTTCTTTTCATTTGAAGAACATCTTTACAACCAGAACAGAGAGAGAAAAAGAGAGAGAGAGCTGTCAATTTCATATAGAAATTTGTCCCCTGCTCTTGGAATTTATTTCATTTTATGCTCGCGCTTCCACTTTGTGCATAAAACATAGCGAGGGCAAGAAAAGCGAGAAAATGCTGAGAAAAACTGGGAAAAGCGGAAAGAAGGAGGCTGGGGGGAATAGACAGATGGCAGAGCACCACCTTCGGGCAATTTCATAAACTAATTTGGCGTGAGGCTGCTGCTGCTGCTGCTGTGGTGGCGGCATTTTCTTATTTTCATCTCCATCGCCATCGCCATCTCCTTCATCTTCATCTTTAGTGGCGGCGGCGTCCTTGTCTTGGCGGTTTCTGTGCCTTTTACGTGTTCCCAAAAGTATGCAAAGTGAAAGCGTTTACTGGCTGGGAAAAGGTTGAGGATGAGACGTTGACGGGACTTTTGATGTTTTTTTTTTTTTTTTTTTTTTTGCTTGTGTTTTTGGTTTTCCCTTAAGGGTCCCGCAAAGTATGCGGCAATTATTTTATGGGCCAGCCATCAATCGGTATGGGGCATTTTGTTAATATCCGGCTTAAAAATTCCAATATAGTTTTGCCCAAATCGAAGGATGAAGATGCTGGGGGAGGTCTACAGGGATGTGAGCATAGTTAATTGCCTTTTCCCTGGGAGCTATGACAAAAGAGGAGTTTGGAATATACATGAACAGTGCAGTCCCGAAAAGTGTGATTTAAAATCCTTAAATATTCTATAAAATACTGTTAGGATTAAATATTTCACAGCATTTTTATGGATATTTTCACAAATCAATTTAAATTCTTCGAAAAACATAATTTCTATTAAAATCCTTCTGAATTTTGATTGGTTTTCAATAACGAGCGTTTACTGTGTCTATGCCCTAAGAATTCAAATAGTTGTCTGAGCCTGACAGCTGAATGGAAAAGTTCTGTATAATGGCAGCAATGGAATCCGGGTATTTGGGACTCAAGATAAGGACTCCTTCGTCCTAGACTAAATCGCAGGACAATTAAACTTTTAAGCAGGCAAGCGACAAACGACAAATGATGAAATGCATGTAAATGGAAAATAAATATCAAAAGCAAGACTCTAACAGGAGATAGCGGAGTCAGAGAGAGATGGCTGTCACATGCCACAAACGGAGACAGGACAACAGGATTCACCCGGATACAATGGCGACAACAACAAAAGCGGGCTAGAAAGAGATAGGGGGAGGTAAAAAAGGAGTTGCTGCTTTTGAGCCGCTTTTATTCTAGTTGTCGTTGTTGGACTATGGCTACAACAGCCGCAACAGTTCACATGGCTCATTTTCTATGGTCAAAGGAAGCAGGATGGATGTGCCCACCCCCCTGGAGGAAAAGAACGGGACAGAAGTTTTTTCTTCTTCCTTTTTTCGTACACAATACAATATTATTCATATTGTTCGGTGTATGTATATGAAATATGGCAAATGTCATTTAACATGACAGCTTGATGATAATACTACGAGGCAAGAAACAGCAACAATAGCTCACAGGACAATGCCAAGCGCAGCAGGATAAAGTCTACGACCAAAGACGGAATCTTAACCAGCCAGTTGGAGACGCTTTTGTGGACCCCAGGAAAAGGTGAATGGATGCCTTGCATAAAGTCCACCCCCAAAAAAATAGACAAACGCCGGTCTAAAGCTGTTCTAATGGGGGAAAAACGGGAATGGTACATTTCTTGAAGAAAGAAAGAGATTATGGGGAAAAGAAAGCATATTACAGACCAAGAAAAGAGTTGCCCATGACAGGCAATCAATTTTAGATAAATTAAAGATGCAAGGAAAACAGATATTTTATGGTTCTTTGCCTAATATGAGCTTGTGGTTTATTTTTCACAGCTTTTTCACACTCTACATTCCTTGATTAAAGACTGCCTTGTATGCCTATAAAAATCAAATTTACAACATATTGACTGGACTCGAGTCCTTTCTGTTCAATACTTCCCCATACAGGGGTCCATCCTGGGGTAGCTCAATCAAAAACAGGGAACCAACCGTCGTCTTGCCGCCATTCGAACTGATGCCAAAAACCACAAAAGCGCATTTTGTGTAAACCGACTCGACCGCAAAGCAATTGCGAATGTGTATGCACCTAAGGGGGGAGCCGGGCTAAAAGTCCTGCAACGGGGGGTTCGTTACAGCAGGATGCTCCAGAGGGGGAGTTGCAGCAGATTGGGTGGCGCAGGGTGGGGCAGTTGGCACACAGTTAGGCGCCTGACTGAGCATAAACGTCAGTGTCAGGTGTGGCCTGCTGTTGCTGTTCCTGTTTCGCTTCCTGCTCCCATTTCTCTTTATCCTGCGAGTCGCCATTTTGGCCAAGCGGCAGCCGGAAATGCGGTTACGTAATCTCCATATCCGGTGGCAGAGCCGGGCATTGCGGAATGCGGGAAGCGGCTATGCTGGATGCGGGATGCTGGATACGGGATGCTGGGGTGGGCCATGTCAAAAACTGTAGCACACTTTTTGGCACATTATTAATTTTTAGCTTTCGCTGGCCAGGATTTTCTCTCGCTGGTCGCAACCCCCGCTCCCCTCCCACCTGACTGCATATAAATACAAATTCATTTTTGGTTTCTGCTTCTGCCGGCTGTCCGGTGCATATTTGATGAATATTTAAAATATCAGCACCAAATTGAATTGCATTCGCTAAATATTTTTCACAAAAAGAATATAAATGGTATCAATGTTTTTCAAGCCACAATTCACAGGAAACGTTTATTTACAAAATATTCGATTGCTTTTGGTAAATATTTTTCAACAAAAAGACTATAAATTTGATCAGTTTTTTTCAAGCGACAAATTGCAGATAATGTTTTTTTGAAATATGGTAAAAACTTTTAACTTTTCAACACAAAAGCTATGGGGAAATCGCATGAATAATTTGCAGTATATTACAAATAAACCTATTAAGGTTATATATTAAGTAAAGGGAATATAAATAGTTTACTCAGTCTTTTTTATGACTTTAATTTCATCATTTAAAACCATGTTTAGGTTTGCTAAATATAATATTTCTCTGCAAGTCAATTTCAATCTCACTCTTTCACTCACTTCCTCTGCGAACATCCGTTGTGCAGGACCGCAATGAAAATTTCCGGAAGTTGTGCATAAAATGGGCTATGCATACGGAAATCATCAACTCAATGGCTGAGCAAACAAAACCGAAAGAATGAGGGAGAGAGTGGCAAACAGAGACAGAGGATGGACTCTCTGCAGCTCTGTGGGAGAAAGAGGAGTAACAATGGCAAATGCGAATGACGCCAAACGAATGGCCAAAAACAATGCAAAACGGCTGCCAACGTCCGGTTGAAAAAGGACACACAACTGCTGCCAGAAAGAGACAGTAACAAAGGCAACGAAAGAGACGAAAGTATAGAGACCACCGCAGAACGACGGCGACGACGACGATGATGATGATGATGATGACGACGGCGATGGTGGTCCTGAATCTCATGGCGACCTTCAGCGGCAATGGTCTCTGTGTTATGAATAGTCTGCAAGTGAAAAAAGACTGGAAAGAGAGGGCGATATGCGGCAGGAAAAGAGACGGGACGAGAGTCCGGCTCAGTTGACCAGAAACCAGAAGTTCAGTAGCTCCATTTTACACCGACTCCCGCTGCTGCTGCTGCTGCCTCTGTCAGGGTCGATTTCACATTTATTTATTGTTTCAAGCACCCCGCCTACAGAAAATTGTGCTTCCCATCGCTTTTTCCCCGGAAAAACTCGCATGACTCATTTGATTTCAATGGCCCCAACTTGTTCATTTGGCAGCGAAAGTATTTAACATTTCCCCTGGAACAATGGCCGGCAAATTGAATGGAATGGTGCGAATGTTTCGGAAAATCTCAATTGAATTAAGTGTTTGTGCGGAGCGGCAAAGGGACAGTGATGTATAATGATTTTAAAAGGGACCAGGATTATAGGAAGGAAGAAAATTGAAAATTTCCGGCTATCCTTTATAGCTTTATATTTTCCAAACCTAATTAAACGATTTATAAACATTTTTAGGCCGTTTTTTAAAGTTGTTGGTTGGGTTTGTTGATTGGAATTTTAAAAATATTTTTTATATTTTAAATATTAAATAATTAATAAAGACTTTTATGTTTTTATCAAAATATTCATTAGAAAAAGAGATTACTAAATAATTTGTTCAGTGATTTGTTACGATATCCTATAGTTTAATTAAAAATAGTTCTCTTGAACTTAATTTAGATCCTCTCCTGTTAATTTTCTGTATTAAATATATTTCATAAATATTCCTAATATTCCCCTGTGCTCCCCTGTGCTCATCCCTAGTTTCAAATCGGATCTAATCATAGTATCAAGGAGCATGGGGTCCTGGAGTGGAGCTAAATTCGCCACAATAATACTGATGATGTTGTCTGGGGCAGGAGGCCGGCGATGATGAGCTTTGGCAGTGGTAAGCTCTTTACCAAAAGCGTAGGAAATCGGGTAAAATAGTGGAGAGTATGGAAGGGATTGACCAATGCCCTGGCTGATTCCACAATGCTCTTCAGCCGGAAGCTCCTGGTCGACAAAGTGATTTCAGTGCAGGGATTTGGTAGTAGTAGTAGTTGCCAGGGATTAAACCAAACCAGTGTGCATTGTCGAGGGCGAAATAACACTGGTGGAATGAGAGGGGAGAGACGCACATAAATGCTTAATAACTCAAGTAGAAAATTACACCAGTTTCTTGTTTTTCTCATTTTTCATTTGATATATGCACAACAATTTTCAACTGCGAAGACGAACCGCAAAAACATATTTTACATAATTTCACAAAAGTTCAACTTGATAAAACAATTTCATTGAAAGCAGATGCTTAACAGCAACAACAATAAAGTCTAATAAAAGGAATTTCGCTTTCATGTTCAACAGCCATAAGGGTGAAATCGCAGAGGGTAAGGAAAACCTGGTGTTTAGCTAAAGGGTACAGAGAATGAGATGCGTACCGAGCTTCACTGCTCGTTTTTCTTTATTTTCTTTCACTTTGGGGCGGCAACGGCAATGTGGCAACATTGCCTGGCCACTTTATAAGCTTTTCCTTTACAAAAGAACACACGCACAATGAATGTACCAACCCAGGCACACACAACACACACACACAAGGTACACATCATGCAGTGCATAAACCTGACACAACAAAGGTGCGTTTACTTCCTTTTAACCCGCAGCAGCAACTGAAACCAGACGTTAAGAGTACAAGGGAAATAATACTCTATTTTTGGGAAGGTATTTTTACTATTAATTAAAACAAGAAAGGAAGCTAACTTCGGCACACCGAAGTTTATATACCCTTGCAGATTGGTT